>VWYI01009503.1:0-96351 GCA_013399455.1 Anthoscopus minutus
ACAAGATAACTGCAAATGTTTAATTTTTACAATAGAGTTATCTTGATTTATTGGGAAGACAAGTAGGTTTAGCTGATCCATTAATAATTAAACACTTCCATTGGTTTTCCAAATCATTGCCAAACAAATGTGGAGGCTTTTAATTTTTTTACCTCAAATGATTGCTTTGCTCTTCCCAAAGGAGTTCTTGCAGCTTTTTTGGATGTCTCAGGATCATATTCTTCAGCTTTTTTCTTTTCCCATAATCTGTTCTGTTAGTTTATAACCCATAGAAATTGAAAATGCTGCAATAATCAAGCTAAACATTTGAGACCACAAAGAGATCAGTAACATTTGAAGCAAGTTTGGGCAAATTATCAAGATTAAATCAGCATGGGTTCATGCAAAATTGCTTAGAAAATCATAATTTATCAGTGTTAAAAGAGAAGGAGGTGCTGAGAAGCATTTCAATGAGTATTCTGCCTATAAAATTATTTGATAATTGCAGTAAAGATGTAGTTCAAGTAGAGATATATGGGTTGTATTTGCTAAATCTGTATAGACACCAAGCAGGCAGGGACTGCAATTTGCTGTGTTGCTGCAGAGAAAATGCACCATGGATTGTTTAGGTCCTTTTGGATTCTTTGATTACCCTTTCAGGAAAAAAAGTCTGGATGCAATTTTAGGTCATGCCCTACAGAGAGCTTTGTATTGAATAATGGGTGTACAAATGAAGTCAAAGCCAGCAGTGAACAGTGGTTACCAAAAATAAGGTAAAATATCTTGCCTTCGTCGTGAAATAAAGGTGCTCAGGTGGACCAGAAAGGTGTGTTCCTTCCCTTTAGAGGAATATTGAAAATCTAGATGATGTTTATTGATTGCTGAGCTGGCAAAAGTTATATCTAGCAGTGTGCTAGAGACTACAAATGAGGTCAGAGACATTTATTTTAACTTTAACTTGTGGGGTCACCAGGTGCACCTTTAAAGTAACTACTCTCCAGACCTTGTCTGTATTACAGCACAGAATCTCAGCTTCTTAAAATGCAGGGTTGATCTGTCTGAACCACATGGTAAATTGTAGTTTAAAAACTTCAAATATTTGCATTGTGAATCTTATTCTGGTCTCATTTAATTCGTTGAATGTATTTTATCACGGCAGAAATACCTTTAGGGATCGATACCAAATTGCCTCTCTAAAGAAATATTATTCACTTTCTTGATTATTATTCTCATTATCAGGAGGATTTTACAGGGAACAAGGATTATGTACAAAAACACCAAAAAGCAAAACTAACCCAAGTCTGAAATGGTTCTAGATAATATAGTCAGCAAAAACTGCATGAGATTTCTACACTGTAGTCATAACTTTGCAGCCACCTTACTGGAACCCAAAAGCTGCTATTGCTTTGTTTGTTTTTGTTCAGAGAGCACAGCCATGTAGATCAAACTTCAGCTTCTTACTTTTATCTCCATCCTCATGTTTCAGTGGAAAGTAACTCTTCTCTTCATTTGAACAATTTAGGGATTGTATAATCTTCCCTTTTTACAAACATTATTTTGTTTATTAGCTAAGCTAATATAACAAAATAGCACAAAGAGAGGCAGCTGAAGAATTGCAAACAGAGAATGATTAGGAGATCGATAAACAGTTCAGTAATTCTGAGATGACTTTGAAGTGACCTTCCAGAATAAAAAAAAGCTGAAAGCTGTGAAGGACACACAAATCTTAAATGATAGTTACTGTGCCAAGAAAATTTGAGTAGGTTGGTAATGTTGATTTAGCTGTCTTAATTGTGTTGAGCTCTGCAAGACACAGAATAAAAGAGCAGTGGTGAGAACAAAAGAAGCACACACAGTAAAGAAATAGTCGTGGAAAAAAAATTGAAGGAAACAAAGTGAAATAATAAAATGAAATAAGGGGGTAAGGGCTGAACACAATAAACTAATGTTATGGCAATGTTCAACCCAAGCCTCCTCTATAATTCTAGGTAAAACATAATTCCATTCTGAAGCACAGCATTTTAGCTGCCTGTGTCATTGGTAAAATGAGGCTGAAAGCCAGAACTCTTTCATAACGATGTGGGAAACGATGCCTTCAGCCCCTCCAGCATAAACTTCCCCTATGGAGGTGTGTGCTTTTTTATTTATTCTATTGTATTTTGAGGTCAGTTATGTACAGAAAAAAATCTTGTGCTTTCATTTAATTTTCCTGTAACACTTTTCCTTAAGACTGGCAGAAATAGTGCTTGATTTTCTTTAAATGTAAATGTTCCAAGAGACACAGTCTTACACGTGCAGGAGGAGCTTTGACTCCACTTACAGTACTTAGTAAATAATGTTCTTAAAGATCCTGTTTTATTTAATATACAAAACTGTGGGAGATGATAGTGGGTGATGCGACATAGTACAGAGCCATGTTCATGTTTATTATCCATTTTTTAAGTGCTGTTTGAATGTAGAGCTTTGTTCAGACACTGCTGCTCAGACAGGTCCATTTTCCTTTACCCTGAAAAAACTTTCTCTTATGAGAAAATTGCTTTCTTCTTTTTGACAAATAGTTGAGAAATAGAGACAGAAAGGGTTTTATTTTTATTTTATTTTTAGTAAATCTAAGCTTCTCCAGCAAAACCACTTCAATTAGGGGATGTCAGCATGCATGTCAAATCAGCTCCCTCTTGAACTTCCAGGTAGGAAGAGCCTTCAGGAGGCAGCTTAATTGCTACTATTTCACAGTGTGTGGCTGGGAGTTGGCAGTGTTTGACTAGGTAAACCGTATTAAAAATTGCTTACAACAGAGATATTTGGGAAAGTCATGAACCATTTGGCAACAAAATGGAAACAAGTTACTGAATGATGGCTTCATTTCAAATTGTTTTCTAGTGATAAGCTTGAAGAAACTTTCTTAGCAGAAAAAAAGCCCAAGGGATTAGGAAGATGATGTCAGCCTAGAAAAAAAATGAAATTGGTAAAGGTTTCCTTGTTTTTGGCTTTTGTCTTAGGAAGATAATACCAGGCAACCACTACTGTGTTTCCTGATTCACACCCCAGTGAAACAACACATTTCTTTTCATGTCAGATGACATTTTCTGTTGAGCCCATGACAGTTTAATTTCAGTTAACCACTGCTAACAGCACAAACATAAAAAGAAAAGAGACAGTCCCACAGTTATAGGCTGTATATGTAAATTAAGTAATCCATTGTGTTGGGTCATTGGGGAGGTTGTTGATTATTAAAAACTAAAAAAAAAAAAGTTCTTCACCCATCCCTGTGACAACCTTTCTGCCTGACTGACACTTATAAAACATTTTGTCTATAGATATGCAAAACTACCTGAGCCTGCAATAAATTGAAATGGTAGAAGAGTGAAATATTAAGCCATAATTTTGCTGTTGATTCAGTATTTCAAGTGTATGCCTATTAACTGACTGTGTTCTGAGGTTTAACTCTCTTTTTAATGTCCCTTTTATTTTGTTAATTTTCAGAGGACAACATTAACAGCATTAGTGTTATGTAAACACATTGTAGTTACCTTCTTGTTTTTGGAGGTGAATAGGATGTTCTGTATGGTGCTAGAAAACAGGAGATTCTGGAATGCAATGAACTCCTGAAAATCCTATTGTGCTATAGGAAGGATCAATTTTTACAGCTTTTTAATTGCTCTCTATAATTTTAAGTGCTTTATCCAATATCCATCTTATAGAAATGCCAGTAACTGTCCTCTCTCCTTATTGGGAGAGTTGAGCACAGTTTCTTTCTGAAATCCTGTCAGTGCGAGATCCTTTGTAACTTTGAAGAGTCTTATTGATCACAAGCATCTGCCAAGACCTGAAATAATTTATCATTATCACCAAATGTATTGTTGTTACAAACTATTATATCACCAAAAAACATACAGATAATTTCCACAAATATACAATATAGAATTAAATAGGCATACTGTATGTTGATTTGGTTTTGCTGCTGATCCAAACTGTATTTATCATTCCAGAAATGCTCTCTAATTTGGCCTTACACAAAGAAATTTTAATATACAGTTTCTCATTAGGTTAATGTAAGATAATAACTTTCTACTGGGAAACTTCATTATTTATAGATAAGGAAAGGAAAAATTTCCATGTGCAATATTAATAAAAAGGAGGCTGGCTGGAGGAAAGGAACAAAGAAGACAAATCAAGGGGTATCTTAGAACCCTGCACCTTTACCAGCGCTGTGTTTTCTCTCAGTTGGACAGAACCTGCCTGTATTTATTTCATGGGTCTGTGTTTAGAAAAATTAGGAAAAGCAACTGGAGGAGGTTTCTTTGAGGAAGAAATTAATATTTCTACAAAATTAAATACCATTCTTAAAAAATGAGAAAAAAAAATTTTGGCTCAGAGGAATGCCTTCTGTCATTCTCATTCATCCTGTGCTGAAATTTGTCCCATGGAGTCAGTTATTAAAATCGGGGTAAAGGCTCCCACTAACTTTGTATTGTGCTCTAAAAATGGATCTCTTAAATGTATAGACTGCTCAACAAATGCTTGACATCTTATAAATAATAGACCAGTCCTTAGAAACATGCAATAATATTATTATAACAATATGATTGTTGTAATGCAGATCATTTACTGGGCACTCTATACGTATGGGAATTACATTTGTGTGGCATAATCAAAGTCAGTGACAATCTTTCTCTTGATTTCAATAGGCTTTGGATCAGGCTATTTGAGAAGTACCATTAGCTGTCAGATGTGGTTTTGAGGCTATATGTATCACTCTGATTAATTAGTAGCAATCTAAAATGTTTTCATGAATGGTTTCTTCAAATTCAGGCTTGCATAAAGAGCGCTGTAATATCTCATTATTGTGGTTCCTCCTACACCCTTTTAAGTTCCTCTTAATTCCCACTTGATAGTAAATTTAACCTTCCTACCAACATAATTGATTAAATAACAGGGATTGTAATGAAATTCCAGTAACTCTTTCTGTATGCAAAGCTGACAAAGGATTAATTGCTATCAAAGAAACTTCTGGATTTATCTTTCTCAGATGAATTTCTTAATAAAGTAAGAGTTCTTTTAATCCTTTAAACTTTTCCAGTTTAGTTCTGCTGTGTTGCATTATTTCCTTTTGGCAGTGAGGCAGTACTCAGAGGTGACCCTGACATTGGTGTGTTCTCCTGCAAGCCTTTCCAGACACAGTTTGTACCCAGAGCAGGATTTGCTCTTTCTTCTGGCAGGGCATTTAATGTGCTGGGGATTGACAGCTGTGGTGTTCCAATGGAAGGGCTGAGAAGCAAAGTTTATGTTTTAATGCTGGCATTAGCACACACTGGTACCAACATTTATCATGTCAGTATTATTTAAGAGGAGCGAGAGCTCTGCAGGTTTAAATAGTTGTACAGTATTTCAATTTAATCAGTTTTTTATTACAATGCCTCCTTTGAAATGTGATCTGAAAATTATCCAACAAGCAGAGCAAAAAATCCGATTAGAAATAATTTTTGCAGAGTTTTGCTCTTAACTTATTGCTTATTAATTGAAGCAATGAATTCTGTAGCTTTCATCATCAGCCAATTTCAGCCCGCTAAGAAGCATGAAATTTTATCTTCATCAATAAGTTTTCCTTTAAAGAAGCTATATAAAAATGGATTACAATGAGTACTGTCTTTACCATTAAGAAAGATAGGTTTGTTTTCATCATAAAAAAAAATTAACTGGATTTTTATTAACTGTTTTCTTAAACCCCTGAGGCTGATCATATTTTCCCTTTATTCATATTTAGCATAGTACAATTATACAGAAAATTTGATTTTCATCTTTCAACTGCTGAGTTAGCTAATAATCTTTGATTGTAAAGTCTGCACTTGCATAATGCATTTTATTTTTTAACCTGTATACTTGATATAATGCTTATATTTGGTTACTTATGTGAGTCTTTGACTAACTTGTATGTGAGTGAAGGTGTCACAGATAAAACAATTACCAGGTCCTGTTTTTGTTCTAGCGCTGGGTTTCAGCCTAGTACATTATGGAGGGTTTTGCAGAAGTTTATTACAAAAACTTGACAAAAATTAACATTTAAATCTTTGAAAGTATAGGAAAATTCTCTTATTATTTACTGTTACATTTAGTGCTTTCTCCTGGATGGAAATTGTTCCACTCTGTGGTTTCCCTTTTGATTCTTCCTCCCTCTCCCGTGGCTTTGGGAATTACTTGAATTGTTTTTTGAATTCCATCCTCTGTCATCTGCATCTCTCTCCCCTCTCAATACCTACATATACCAATGGTCTCGGAGCCAGGAGCTGGCATAGAAACTACACTAACTTAACTTAAATCTCCTGGCACCCTTGTCGTGCCAGCTCTGACAGCCTGATGGCTCCAGGCTCCCCAAATTTCCTTACAGAGAAGGAATGAGAGAGGGGCTGTGCCTCCTTAGCTGGGTTTGGACAAGGAGTTGTTTCTCTGTAGTAGCCATGCACCCTTTCATAGCCAGGCTGTTTGAGGGGTTATCAGGGACTGAGCTTTCAAAAAGAATTTGCATCCATTTTCATCCATCCTGTAAAGGAGTTGCTTTACAGCTGTTCATTCCTGTCATCACCTCAAAAAAAACCTGCCTTTGCAATTGCCTTCCATGATCCCCAGTTTTGATAAGGAGGTTTATAAAACAGCTTGAATATTTTTGTTACTTTGTGCCTCATCTTCTCACCTCCTTTTCACCTGTTTGTCCAGCTCGCAGATCACTGTACTTGGCAAATGCTCCAGGCTTTTTGTGCTGACTTTGAGCAGTTTGAAGCGTTGTACATGTGTTTTCTACTTTCTCAGTGAACTCAGACTACAGGATAAATACCCTCACAAAACTTCAGTCTGCTCCTCCTTTCATAGTATCACAAGCAATAAATAGCTGGGCCCAGCAGTCTATTTATGGAAAGCAAAAAGAGCCTCTCAGTGGGATGCCAGTGTCAGTTTTTCATGGAGTTTTCAGAATGTCATTTTCTTGGCATAAATGCTCCTGTAATTAAGTATCCTCTATGCAGAAAAATTGATTCTCCATTCTGCAGTTTATAAACTTAAGCATTTCTTTGAGAATCCCCAGCTCATCTGCAGAGCGCTGTGCCTGTTTCCCTCGGCATATTCCAGTTTCATGTTACTAATAGAAGCATGTTTAAGAGGAAAAAAAGGCTATTGAAATATAATCAGACACTATGTGGGTTGTTATTGTATCAATTCTGTTCTAATTATGTTGTTGGCATCCACATGACTCACGCTGAATCTAAAAATAATTTTGATAGAAATAATCCTTGCAGTGCAAAAAGGAATCTGCTGAGAAAGTATATGAATTGGTATGCCATGTACCTGAGTCTAAATAAAAAGATATTTTAGCTTGCATTATTTTAAGTCAGACATCACAGTAAAATGAAGATGAGTCCTCATGAAAATTGCACCTTTCCCCAGGTGTGTATAGGAAGAATGTAGGATTAGTTCCACAAAGCTGTGCTTCTGTGTTCTGTCGCTGACCCATTCACGCAGACCGACCAAAGTGAGAGTATGGGGGCATGAGTATATTTTGTATATATCTGAGTCTATTTTGCTTTGTCATTAAAATCAATGAATCAGCTTTGGCCTATGACATGCACACATTGTACCACTGCATTTTTAGACATCTTTGTCTCACTACCATTTTGATATCATGGAACTTGCTGCTTCTCCTGAGCATAACAGTTCTGAGCTCAACCTGCTCTTAGAACTGAAACCACCTCATAAAAACTATTGAAAAAAAAGTCACATTATCAAGACAGGAGAAAAAAGATGATGGCTGCTGATTATTTGTAATAATTGGACTGGTTTTACATTATTGCAAGGGACGTGGAAAAGAGAAAGGAAGGGAGAGAATATTTTGTGTGTGCATATGTTCCCACATACTTTACACAGTGCTGTGTTTTCACTGCCTTTTAGTGCTACAAGTGAAATTTATACATTGGGCAGTTACTTGATAGGTCAGATGGAGATCTAAAAGTAGAGTGTGATTTAAAGTGTCCACTGATCCTAGTGGGCTGTAAGAATTTGTCTCCATTTCTTCCCTCTTCTCTCCTGATCCTGAAAATAATACATTGGAAATATTTAAGTTTTTTCACACCTGGAAAGGAAACACAAAGGAAAACATATGTGTTTGCTTATTTGTCATTTGTTTGTTCATTTAATTATGTTTTTCTAGCTCAAAATTACCTAGATATTTAAGTCCTGAAAATATCATTAATGCAAACTATGGGAAGAGAGGAACCTTTTAAATGCTACCCTATTCTCCAGCTGGGCCAGGAGAAATGACATTAATTATCAGCTGGCTGCCAATTTAATTTAAAAAACTTTTTCAGTGGGTGATCTATCTTTCCATTGTTGCTGATCCTGCTTGGTTTTGCTATTTTTTCTTCTGGGAGAAAAACACTCTCCTGCCTGAGGTTTTTATGATGCGGGGTAGCTAACATTGATTAGTACATTTCAAAGAAGGAAGGTTTGCTGTCCTTTTTTGCTCTAAATGTAGCGTGGTAGTCCATGCCAGTGTTTTATTCTTTTTAAAATCATCATCCAGGTATCCCTTGGACAGAGGAGTACATGTGTCTCCATGGGCCAGCAAGGAACGTTACAAGGAAAATACTTATAAATTTCTTGTTTGCCATAGAATGAGTGGGAATCCCCCCAAAGGAAAATTTTCATCATAGTCTTGGAGCTGTGCTGCTCATCTGCTGTAAGAATGAAAAAAGTGATGGTCTTACTCTTCTAGTAGACATAAAAATAAAAGAAGCTTCGAGTTCCCTTTGTTGCTCCAGACTGGACCAGATGGGAACTTGTAGCAGCCATCAACATGTCTGCTCACAAAAAGTGAGAATGCCAGGATTAAAGGAAAGAAAAGTGAAGGAGGAGAAAGTATTCTTGTGACCTAATGAGACCTAAATGCAGAACAGCAAACAGAGAAGACAGCAGGGAAAATTCTACCCTCTGAGGGTAAGTTTGCAGTAAGTGCAAACCATCCACCATTGTTTGGTCCTGCCTGCTGCCAGTCAGGCAGTAAAACTGGCTGCCAGTAAGGAATGATTACAGCTTTAGTTCTGTGATTGCTCCTCTTTGCTGGAGAGTGTTCATTAGGAGGAACATTACTATTCCATTCTTTCTTTTAGCACTGTAGGATTCTACTTGATTTTTTTATAACTGTTGGGGAGGCAGAGGGAAATCTGAGAATTCATTGTAAAGAGGTCTGTGATAGTTGTTCTTTTTAATTACATACTTTTAAAATGCCTTGGAGTCAACAAGATTCTTTTTCTCCAATCTCCCTAACTTTTCTAAGGAACTATTAAAACTAATCTTGCTTCTAGGCTTGTGAAGCACTGTGGGTGGGAAAGCCAATTGCATCAATATTTTATTTTTAAAAATAGCATGTATTTTCCCCCTATCAAGACCTGTTACATTTCCAGCAGCATTCAATACAATAGAGTACTGTTAAATATACCATTGGCATACAATCAACTACCATTTATTTTACTGTTGAGTGATTTGTTATAGTAGATAGAAACCATTCAATACCATTGACAAACAACAGACAGTCCATAGCTCTGAATTACTGTTAGACTATTTTTGTAATGAATGGGGACTTAATTTCAGCTCAGTTTTCTTGTGGGTGCCAGACACAATTGTGCAGAGCAGAGCAACAGCTTTATTTATTAAGGCTTGCAATGCACTTTTGTCTAATTACTGCTGACTTGTCAGACAATAGTCAATGTCCTTCATCAGGAAAGGTGAAACAATTCCTCTCACCTGATTCCTCCTGGCCAAACAGCTTCCACACAGGATTGTCTAATTGATTACCTAGGAATCTTACAAACCAGTAGTGTTTGAGAGGCCTTTAGGGTCCAGCTGTGTTTTAGATATAGACATTTCCCTTTCTATCACAATACTTTGGCAAAAAACTAAAGGCATTGTGAAGTTTTTACTCATGCCTGTGTTAGGAGGCTCAAGGGTCCACTCTGAAGTGTTGATGTTGTGCAAAAAAAATTATTCACACTAATGACTTTCTGAGATCAGACCAAGCATTGTATAATTTATTCCATCCATGCTCTGTAAAGCAAAAGGTATGAAACACACTCTGCAGGAAGACTGCCCTGCCATACCAAGGCACATCTGGCACACAAGTGTTGGGTGCCTTTTCATTTCTTGGCTAACAACCAGTGTTTACCCAAAATAGATGAGGGAAAAAGAGCAGGTGATAATATAGTTCTCGTCTGTGTGCTCTAAGCTGTAAACTTGACTCTTGTGTACTGACAGAACAGCATCGGTGATTCCTCTGCAGTTCTTGTTCCTATCTCCCAACTCAAAAACTTTCCACAAAAAACTCAAATTTACTAAAGCATTCTCCATCCCAATTCATGCAGAAAGACTCCCAGCTAAATCTGGATATTCTTTCAGAATTGATTTTAGCACTGAGTACCTCTTTGCAAAAGTCCTTGCAATGTTTACAGAGTCAGTTTATAACACTAAAATGATCAGTCAGCCTCAGCAATAAAAACTTCTTTTGACTTCATTCTTTTTGGGCAAACTGTAGATTGTCTCCTCTTGTGTTAATGGCAGAAAGATCCAGGCAATGTTGACAAAGACTAGCTCTGGAACGATGGAATTGTATATGGAATGTGGTTACATGAATGGAGCATGGTTACCTTATTAAAAAACCTGAAGGGGTAGCATGTGACTGGGAAAGAGATTGCTTTTCTGAAAAAGAAAAGTTGTGCCAGTTGTTCAGAATGAAGACCTGTATATCCATCCTCAGCTGAAAATAGTTTATTAATTCACAGCTATTGAAGATATGTTCTGCAGATAATGGTAAAATGGGATCCACACCCACCCAGTGATGATTTTCTTGTTTTTCAAGTCAGCAAATGCAACGGGTGTTTTTATTAAACAGAGAGACAAATGTGCTCTGATGTACTGTAGCAAGGAGAAGCAGGATAATATGGTCAAAGCTATAGAATAAACAGAAAACCTCAGAAATGCTGGGTGAACATAAATGTTACAACAGCAGAAGCTATTAAAAACAAACTTAAAAGTTTTAACAGCTTCTGCCTAAAGGATTACTTGATCAAATAAACAACTTATTGAGCCTGTAACCATAATAAGGTTAGAGTCCATTATGAATTAGAATAATTCTATTCTCTGGAAATATTAATGTTATTTCACAATCCTGTTATTCAAAAAAATCCTGTTTTGTGACAAGAAGCTGAATTTAAATATGTTATTTAAATGTAATCTGTCAAGTCTTTTAGCAGTTGCTTCTTCAGGTTATTGAATGAATTACATTGACTGTTGAATTAATGATCCACTGATAAGGATTGAACTAATTGGAATAACTGAGGTTCAATAATTTATCACTGATAATATTTTCTTCCAGAAGAAAAAAGCTAAGGAGATTTAGGCTGGATGCTCTGAAATACCACTGCAGTGGAATTTGCAGTCAAAGAGTGCTTTCCATGAATATGTGGTCAGCTTCAATAGCAGGATAGTTTGGGGATACATAACCACCCTGTGGGGCATGCTGGACTCACTAAAATGACCCAATACAAAGTAAAAAGGAAATATTTTGTCCTTTAAGTGAAAAGGAATTTGAGTTATCCATTAAACTGTAGAACAAATGGAACAATGAATGTAACTGGAGTTTTACATGTTGTCAAATGGTCTGTAATTATTCATGCAGTTATAAAAAGAAGAGTTAGCTACTTCCTGTGTCTGTGCCTGGAACCCAGCAGCCTTCAGGAATAGCATCTACTCTGTAGCAGTAGGAGAAAGCAGGCAGCACCAGCTAAATAATGCATTTTGCCCATATTGTGATTCTTCACCAACATGACGTGCTGAGCAAGTACATTTCAATAAAATGTGATGACTGGAATACATCTGAGCAAGTTATAAAAGCAACAATAACAATAATGTTAAATGGAGAAATAATAACTGCATTTGGTAAACAGTTTCTTAGATATCACTTGATTCTAAGCAAGCACAGTACAATGAATAATTTCCTGAGGCAGGCAGTGTGCAGAGCTGCACTGGTCCCTCTAGAAAATAAAGGAGAGGCAACCTGGGGTTCTCACAGTGCAATTTGCTGGCTCAGGTGACTGGCTGTCCCCCAAATCAGGAGACACCTGTGTATGTCTCGGGATACATTAAGGGAGCTAAAGGAACCTTCGTGTAACCTATGGGTCCCTCTGCTTCCACCCACTCTTGTCAAGAGCCAAAAACCACTCACTGTCATCCAGGGCTTACCCACTCTTGAGGCAGAGGCTTACTACTGGGGGAAAGGTGGGAGGGGTAGGTTTATTTGCCACGATGTCTGTGGGTCTACAGGCACATTTTAGAGTATCTATATTTATCTATACCTATATCATCTATATCTATATCTGTATCAATCTATCTATATCTATACCTTTATATCTATATCTATGTCTACCTATATCTATATCTATATCTAATCTATATCAATTATATCTATATCTATTTATATCTCTATATCTATATCTATATCTATCTATATCTCTATCTCTATCTCTTTATATCTCTATATCTATATCTATATCTATCTCTATCTCTATCTATATCAACTATATCTATATCTATTTATATCTCTATATCTATATCTATATCTCTCTATCTATATCTATATCTCTCTATCTATATCTATCTATATCTATATCTATATCATCTATATCATCTATATCTATATCTATATCTATATCATCTATATCTATATCTATCTATATCTATATCTATATCTATATCATCTATATCTATATCATCTTCATCTATATCTATATCTATATCTATATCATCTATATCTATATCATCTATTTATATCTATATCATCTATATCTCTATATCAACTATATATCTATTTATATCTTTATATCTATATCATCTATATCTATATCTATCTATCTCTATCTCTATCTCTATCATCTATATCTATATCTATCTATATCTCTATCTCTATCTCTATCTATATCTATATATCTCTATCTATATCTATATATCTATATCTGTTTATCCTTATTGGGCTTACCAGCTTTGGACAGTAAGAGCTGACGTAAACAATAGAGAGATCCTAGAAACTCATTACAGGAACTGAGATGTAAGACCACACTTCCTAAATATTTTCAGGTAGTTTTTGTCTTATAAAAGCTTTGACAAGAAAAGGTACTGAAGAGAAACAATGCTAGGAGTGGAAAGTCTCTTCTGTGGCCCAAGTTATGCCTTCCAAAGAGCTGTAAGGGATTTTGAGAAGTTGGTGTGGCAGTGGGGAGTTACCTACTGAAGGATTTTCAGTGAGCCACAGACATTCAAACTGTGCAATCTAGAGGGAACAGCTGAAATCCTCCTGAATTACAGTTTGTGATAGAAAAACCCAAACAATCAGAGTTGGTTTGGCAATAAGGGTGTAGTTTATAGTTAGGCTGTGTCAAGTACAAGATAAGGCAGGATTAACGTGAGCAGTGTTGGGAGCTTGCACAGTGCTCTGCTGCAGGGCGTCAGACAGCACCTGGACGTGCACTCCAGATGCACAGATTTGGGTCTAAGCCCAGCTTGGGAAGGTACAGTTTGGAGTCCACTTTGAAACCAAAACATTTTCACCTTATGCGTCAACTTTTATCCAAAGAAAGTGAAGAATTTTTCCTTCCTCTCCTCTGGGCAATATGGGGAAACATCAGGAACTGTTTTTGCCATAGCTGTGGCAGATTGAGGTAGTGAGGCCTGGAGCACTTAGTGCATCAGGGCATCACTGATGTGATTTCTCCAGACAGGCAACGGGTTTAGGAACCTATGCTTTTCTTTAAAAAAAACCCCACACCAGACAAAAAACCCCACCCTAATGAGTTTTTGCCCAGTTTTTGCCCAGAGCTGTGACTGTGCACACTGTATTGCGTTGATGAGACATTTACTAATTGAACTGGGGAGAAGTGAAGGCTGAATAAAACCATTTTTCATTCTCACTGGACCGAGATAGAGGAGGAATAAATGCTGCTGGTTTGTAATAAGGGAAAATTAGAAGGCCTCAATTCAGGGCAATGGCTGAAAACCCTACTGGTGAGATCATCTTGAGCTCAACAACCACATTTCATATGGTATCACATGCTTTTTCAGTTGTGAAAAAGCTGGGGCTTTTTAAAAGAAAAGCAAAATGAAAAAATCCTGCTTTATAACTTCCATGGGTTTGCTTTCTTCTCAAGGTCAAATTCAGAGCCATCTGCTGTTTGTCTTTTCATTTAATAATATCCTGAAATAAGTAACTGGGGAAACTAAAATAGAGCTTACATCAATGAAAAATACTGTGTACAGCAAATCCATTTTGGCAGGATGGGAATTTGTAACCAGCTCCATTTAGCACCTACCTACTGTTTTTCATTCATTCCTGCTGCCTCTGTCCAGAGTCTAACAGAATTTTGTTCATGCTGCTGCTTTGTCTAAAACACTTTCCATGCCTCATTCACTTGCCTCATTCAGTTGCCATCACTTTTCTACTGTAGCAGGCTTTTTTTATCCTCTCCTTGATCTCTGCCTCCAAATTTCTTTCTCCCTATGTCATTATTTAAGCTGTATGAATACTTTACCCACTAGTGAGCTTGAGGTTTAATGAGATTTCACTTAAAATACAAGGTCTAGTCAAAAGTCTGTGGAAATGAGAACTTAAAACTAAATATTTAATAGTGGCATTACAATGCAATATGTACAAATAGAAATATATGTATTATAAATATGTGTACATATAAATAGCAATGAGCTAAAGAAAGCCCCAAAAAATTGTCAGGTTAGATATGTGGTGTGTAAAACCTCAGTATTGCTTATTCCTTGTGTATCCTTCCAGAGCAGAGGTTAAAATTTTTTCTGAGAGGTTGTTAAATTTTAAAATATATTTTAATTTCCTGAATGAGACATAAAATTGTTACTATTCTCCTCAAAATAATTTAAAAATAATTGTTGCAGTTTGATAAATGAAATAATCTCTGCTCCTCCCCACCACCTTAATAAAAAGCAAAGGTTGAAATGAAAGCATCTTTAGCAAAAGACACTAAAATGTTTTTACATAAAATAGGAAGAAAATAGTTTTTTAAAACCACTGTGGTTTTCACTTCCTTTTTCAAGCTTCAGCTCAATTGCAATGTATGGGCAATGTTCCACACAGCTGTCAAGTCTTCTATTCTTCCTCTCTGCCATTTTCAATTGATCTACTTATTTTAAGGACAGGGAAGTGGAGGTGCTAAAATGCAGTATCACCTCCTTGGAAGTACTACTAGATTAAAAAAATAAGGAGAAGATGTTAATGTAGTCCCTTAGTATTAGATGAAAAGTCTTTCTCCTCATTTAATTTGGCTTTCCCAGAAAAAAATCTTCTTTGAGTGCTCCAAAGAACCAGGATACCTTCAGCATGTCCCATATCCCCTAGGGAGGTACATTCCAGCTGTATCCTGAGCTTCACATTTATTTGGAACTCTTTGCATTCCCAAGAGCTTGAAAAACGGGTTTTTAATGATTGGACATAAATTTATGGAAGATATTAGGTGATATCTTTTTTATCCATATCTTTTTTGTTTAGGTTTGTGGCGGTTGGGTTGGTTTGGTTTGGTTTGGTTTGGTTTGGTTTGGTTTGGTTTGGTTTGGTTTGGTTTGGTTGTGGTGTGTTGTGTCTTTCTTCAGTCTGACCAAACTCTTCCCCATGTATTTCGTGTCTGGTTTCAGATGAGGAGAGATCAGAAATGAAGGGAATCTTTTTGGTCAATCATCTCTTTAAGCTGCCCCTGAGCCCACCCCTGTTCTCCACGCTCTTTCCTGCAGGATGCCCAGCTGGTTCTGCCTGCTGCAGTGCCCTCAGACCTCGGCAGTGCCTCGCCACAGAGGCAGCACATTCCTGCTCCAGCTGCATCTGAGAGCCTGTGCAGCCAAGAGCTCTTGGAATAAGCACTTGGACAAGGAAAATGGACCCTTTGGGGGGCACTTTGCTGGCAAGAAAAGCCAAATTTGGCTGCTTTGTGTCTCGAACATGTGAGATGGCTACCACAGGAAGAGGAAAATCTGTCCAACAAGTTTAATGTGCACAGAGTATAAAGCATTAAATGCACTAGCTGGGATTATAATCCGTTCGGTATTGGCAGGTAAATATGATGCTTTAAAGGTAAATTTCTTTCCTGAGAATGAAAGTACAGGCCTAGTAACTGAATGGGACACCTTTAGCAATATATAATCTAGTGTTCCATCAAACACCTTCATTATTTCCCCTATAATTAGGATTTTAATCCTTGTATTTGTTCTTTTTAAAAGCCTATTATCACTGCCAGGCATTCCTGCTGATTTATTGATTTGTTATGTATATCATGAATGATTCCTGAGGAATATAATAATGAAGGAGAATGTTATTTAATTCTATACAAATATTTAGGGATAGAGCCAGAATTATTGTGTAGCTTTATTATGAGAAGCCCTATTTCTTCTAATATCAATGTCACCTTACAAAGTTCCTCATCTGCCATGAAGAAAGAAAGATTATTAGAACTGACACAGTACTTGGCTTTTCAAAGCTATTATATTTCTTGTAATTATTTCTTCTTGAATTTCTGGTGCAACTTCCACTGAAAACCTGTTTGCCCTTTTAGTCTGGTGGCAGTTTAAACAAACAAGTTGCTTCCTTCAATATTGAATTGTCAAAATAAAACTGCTATTAGATATTTAAATGAGATACCTGATATTAATTTTATTCTTCTAAACTGGCAACAGGAGACACTGGCAGATATCTTCCTGGGGCCCTCCATTAGATGTATGACTTTTAACAGATGTATTTACATTTTCATCAAATTGAAACCTCTTCTTCTGGTCTATGCATAAAGATTTTTTTCATAGTCAGTTCCAAGGTTTTCCTAGTTTGGGAATCGATAAGAGTATTTTGAAAAGAAAAAAAAAAAAGAAAGAAAGAAAACCTATAGAGAAAAAATAATACATTTCCAGTGGGCGAGCAACCAGGGCTATGTTTTCCTACTCACTATATAATTTTGCATTTATCTTTTACAAGAGATGCTGCTGTTTTTTGTAAGCATAAATTGCTTTCTCTGGGGTTTTCTGTTAGAGGTAAGGAAAGGGAATAGCATGAAAGCAGCACGTATGTTTTATAAATTATGTGGGTTTTTTCCTAAAGAGAGCTGTAATAACCTCCAGTCACATGTGGCAGCAATGCATTTTCCATATGTTTGGTGTATATGTCTATGTTATGTAAATATACTTTTTTTTTTTTTGCATTTGGTTTTGGGTTATATTCACATCAAATGTCCAGAACTTAGACTGAGGATATTCTCTGAGGAAAGTACAGGATGCCAAAGGCATTGATTCAGTGGGTGGTACTCTTCCCTTGAAGTCAGGACCAAACTGATGCCTCAGAATGTGGCTGTGGAAGGAAACATCTGAATGAGAAAGAACATTCCAGTGTGTCAGTAGGGAAATTAGCCATGTTGTAATAAGCTGAAAACATGTCAGTAATAGCAGTAGATTAATTTAATCTTGTATAAACCCACACTTTTAAAGGGGTTTTTAAATATCCATGACTGGAAGGATTGCTTTGTTTTCATCATATGAGGCATCAAAAAATAACTAAATCGTTTGCAACATTGTAAAAATGCCAGTGAATTTTTCTGTATTCGTGCTGAACTCTGGGCTTGTAGTTTTAATTTAAAAAAAGCTGGGAGCAGATGCCCAGAGGCACATCTTGGTGTGTTTGTGCTAGAGGGCAGAGGGCCCTTTTCTCGAAGCAGGAAGCAGGGGCCATCTCAGAGCTTTCCATCAATCTGATTCTGGAGAATGTCTTTGTCATGCAAATACTTGTGCACAGGTCTTCCTCATTTTCTTACAGAAACTCAAACCTTGCTCACCAGCTGCTAAAAATAATTTTTGTGTAGCAGTCATCAAAGTGGTTTTTCTTGTCTTTGCAGATGCAGCCGTGGTGACCTGTGTATTTATGATGTACATGAGCTGGCCATGAAAATGATGGTCTTGCAGAAAGTATCCAGACTTCACCTTGAAGAAACACATCCAGTAAAGCAAGACAGATAATTGTAATACTGTTCCATCTGGCATCAGGCAAATCCTGATGCAAAATAAACAAAAACTTTGGGAGTTTATGTCCAAGTACCCTCTTCAGCTTGGTTAAAATTTTTTTTAGAACTGTCTTGAGAGAGAGATCTTATCACATTAGACAAATGTATGAAGTGTGATCCATTAAGATATTATACATCTTATTCTTCAATTTAAGCTATTTCCTCTGGAGGTATATTACTAATAAATTACTAGTAAGGAAATCTTTCCCTGAGGATGAAAAGTTCAATTTGCATCTTGACCACACCTTTTGTCATTAATAATTGTTATGGATCTGCCTGATGTCCACAGTTCCAGAAAATCTACACTTAGACTCTGAACAGAATTCCTGTAATGTTGGTAGGTGCCCAGATATCAAGGCAAAGAGAGCAGAGGCAGCCACACAGAATGACTGATCTGACAGGATACCTGTGAATTGTTGTATGAATGAAAACAAGCATGCTTATCAAATAAAGTATTTACCTTCATGTTGCAGGCAGCTTTCTAGAAATGCTGTATTTCAGTATAATTCCAGGGTGATGCTTAATACAGTGAATCAAGATATCACAGGATGTGCTGCCAGGCCTTCATGAAAGTCAATGTGCTAAGCTCAAGTAACCTTTCCATTGTACATATGAACTGAATATCTGCTTGTGTTTTGTGTTTGTCACATCCTTGAATGACAAGGTGAAACCAAAGATAGACATTTTCATGTCCCCTTTTTGCTGTTATCGCCGTATGTAATAATGAGATACTGAAATTGGAGCCAAATCTACATTTCCGAACCTAAAAGGGAATAAATCAGGAGATTTAACAAAATAGTTATGCCAGCAAAAGCTCCGTGGTGAGGGTCAGAGAAAGCCTTTCTGAATCAATAACCTTAGACAAGCAATTACCACCACAAAATGTAAAGAAAAATAAGCCTGAGAACATGGTATAACCAGGTATATTTGTGTCACCACTATTCAAAATTTGCCTTGATTTCTCAAAATGTCTTCTGATTTAGTTGGAAGCACAGGGTGCCTTAAAGGTAACTGAATGTAACTGGTGATATTTCTGTGAATAACTTGACTAGAGGGTTATTTTATTAATCCAAGCCATGGAGCTGAGTGTTTCCTGCAGTGCACATTGTATCCTGTAACAGTCACTGTGCTGCACGAGCTGAAGGTTCCCTTGTATTTTTATAAAGCTCTGTGAAATTTTAGGAGTTGCTTCTCTGCACCTCCAGCTTGATTCTGCAAACATTTCAGGCAGTTATGTGGCTGTAATACCTCTCTGCTGGTTTGGTCATTGCCCAGCTTACTGTGTTCTTGGGAAAGGGAAGAAACAATGGATTGAGTGTGTCAGCTTTAGGTGATGGATGGTCCTGGTGCACCAGCCTGGCTTGAGATGCTTGCTCAGCAGAGCCTTAGCAATCCTAAGAAATGGTGAGAATGCTCCTTTCACGTTAGCATTGAACTTCCAAAGGGATTGAAAGTGTGGCTATGGAATGTGACAAGGGCTCAAAGCAGCGTGTAATGGATTCTGTAACTGAAAATCTCTATTACACCACTCTGGTTTCTCCCAGTGCCCAGTAAAGAATGTTCTCTGTTAATATAAAGAATGGAACGGGTTTCTTGATTCCTTGGTTCCTTGGTTCATTCCTTCCTTGATTCCTTCTTTGATTCCTTCCTTGATTCCTTCCTTCCTTGGCTCCTTCCTTGGTTCCTTGGTTCCTTCCTGGGTTCCTTCCTTCCTGGCCACTTTATACAAATGCTATGCCCGAAAATCTGTGCAAAACTGACATGGAAAAAATGGTGGTCATGATGTTGGGGAGGAAATAAAAAGTTGTTTAAATTAACAGCATCTGGACTTTATGGTATTTTTGTGACACTTGATCATAGTGTAGCCAGAAGCTAAAACACAAAACCAGCAGACTTGAATCTTATGAAAGAAAGGACGAAAATCAAGTCTAATTAACTCTCATTTAAAAGCGGGAAAGAAAGAAAGAGAAGTTTACAGACACACTCTCCTTCAGGACATGCCACACTGAAATGTTTACAGCCTGTAAACTAATAAAAATAGACAGCTACACACAAGGCCATCAATACAAGCCTTGTTGCATAAGAAGGGAAAATCTCACTCTGAAACGGATTGAATCTTTTTGCTGCCTTTATTTGTCTGTCTTGGAGAGAATATTGTTACATTCAGCTCTCAGACAAGGCTTGTAGGGGTAGCATGTGGAATGGACTGTTGTCTTAACTCATATTTTATCTTTTGTCCTCCTGTTTGTCTTTAACTGGTCTGCAAATTTATTTGAAGTTTTCTAGGTTAGCTGACAGCAGCATCTTCCAAGGAGATATCTCCGTACTCTGACTTTATCTAAAAATGCTGCTCCCTCTATTCAGCTTGAGTTAGAAAAATGACAACAACAAAACCTCCTCCATGCCCCAAAAGGCAGCTTTTCCAGTGCTAACACACAGCAAGTGTCTGCTCCTTTAGATGGAGAGAAAAAATATGCTGGAAGGTGGGAAAGGGAAGATGCAGTTCTTTCCTGGATGCTCTGATATTCAGAAGCTGAATGTTATTCTTGCTTCCCAAAAACTACAGCAGTGTCTTTGCTGTTTTTCTTTTCCCTTTTCTCAGTCCAAAGCAGGAGGAATCTTTACACAATCTTCATTTCCATACTTTTCCTTTGACAAAAAATACTATTTTTTTCCACTTTCTGTTTCCAATTTATTTCCCAGATCTCAGCTTTGAAGTCAGATTCAAACACCCAAACCTTTACTTTTTATTGCCATAAAAAGGCCTACCATTTCTGTGAAAAAGTGTGCTACACAAAATATGAACACTTTTGCATTACTTTTTCATTTCCTGCAAGCAAGTCACCTCAGCTGATGCCCCCAAGTCTTGGCAAAAAATAGTTTGTTTGTGTCTTTTAAAAAATTTACTCTGAGCATTTTTGTAATCTGGAAAGATGAGGTTTGGAGGAATAAGAAGAAGCTTTGGACCAGAAGCTCTGTTAATGTGATTAATGAGTTTGTTGCAGAATTATATGCAGTTGCCAGTGAAAACATCATTAAAAGTAGTGCTTGGATATCTTCTGCACCAAGCAGGTGAACAGGACAGAGAAGAGAAGCAGTTTTTCTTTGTAACTGAAGGGCTTCTGATCTGCAGAATTCACAAGTTGTAGTTTATTCCTCAGTACTCCCATGGCAGAGGGACCAAGAGATTTAAACTCAGCTGGTGATGTGGCTCTATGAATATTGTGTATCAGTGCTAAAGCGTATTTGCATTGCTTTTATTAAACAAATGCTACTTTGGAAAGTAAAGCTCTCATTTGCTTCCCACTGAATGAGTTTAAAAATAATTTTCCTCCTTTTCTCTGAGCTCCTACTGTGCAAGCCATGTAGTTCTCCCCACTGTGATCTCTTTTGCAAAAAAAAAGCCTATTAATTGAGGATGTTTTTCAGTATGGCCAAAAGGTCACTACAATCAGTTATGGAGAATATTTGTAAAAGAGAAATCTTGCCTATAAAGCAATATATCCTGAGTGTCTAATTTGTTCACTGTAATAAGGCCATTCCTACTTATTGATTAATCAATCTTTGTTTGCTGATTTTATCAGGAAGTCTCTTAATGTAATGGAATATCATATAATGAGTTGGATTGCAAAAAAATTTTATTTCTCCTATTATACTGCATGTGTTCAACCTGAGGAGATGATTTTTCCAGGACAGATCATGCTGATTTGTTGTGGCAGGCCTAGAACTGAAAATAGAAACATATTTGGATTTGAAACATGACTAAGGTTATCAACACAGAAACTTTTCTGTTTTGATCCAATTTGTAAATCATACTTGATGCATTCCATTCAAAAGTCTTAATATCATGCAATTGTACTACATCAAGATGTGCAGTGCAGGAGTATAATGGAGCAAAATCAAACTTATGTTTGCCAAAAAACTGGCTGTGGATAAATTCAAAGACTATATTTAAATGTGTAACATTTGGCTACTTTTTAAAATCATATAAAGGAAACCAAGCATATTAAAATTAATTCATCTTCATATGCTTGAAATAATGAAGGTTTTTATCTTGTCATAAATCTTAGTGTGATTTGTAGGATATAGAGTAGTGGCAGGAGTTACGTACACAGAAAATGCTTTAAGTTATATTATAATTATCATTATCCCTGTTGGCAGGAGAGCATTATTTCCACTAAATAGCATGCCTTGTTTCACTGTGACTCCAGGATTCATTTCTGTTCTTTTGTACTGTAGTTGATGTAAATGAGCCACATTAACTGCCCCCCTGCCTCACTTTGTGCATATTTAAGGATTTAGTGTCTCAAAAATCCATTATCACTCTGTGACAGAAAGGTGAGAAAAATGTGAAAAACTCATAAACAGGTAGAACAAGAATATGTTTATCTATTAACTTTGGACAGGTGTGAGACATCTAAGATTTAATCTGGAATTTGTGTCGGAATTCAAGTAAAATAATGGTATGCTTTAAACTGAGGAGAAAAAAAAGAACTGCTCATGCTGATGCTCTGTGTTATTTTTGCAAAGAAACAATGGTTTTCTTAAAACACTTACATTTTCCAAGAAATAAGTACTTCATGATCTTCTCTTAAAATTCTCAGTGGGACCAGAGAATTGGAAGGGGAAACAGAAATAATTTTCCATTTATCCTTATTTCAGTAAGTGCTTAAGTTCCTCTTTTTGCTGTATAAAATGCTCATAGCATGATTTATCATGAGGCATATCTCACCTTGAGTAGCAAAATAGAAAGAATAAAAATAGGCTCTCATTCTGCAAGCAGTTTTGTACACATAGTTCCTATTTGCATTATTTTGGTAGGCTAAAATTGACTGTGCTGTACAAGGAGTACTAAAGATAAAGAACTTCAGTGAGAGGACAGTTTTTATAAAAGCAGTGGTACCATATATCAAAAAGGCCAGGCTTGGCTTCCACAACATGTGTCACGTCTGCAGTGCTTTCAAATCACAAAGCAATCTTTTTACCAGAAGGGTACTTAAAGCCACAAGTTCTGCTAACACATCCATTGAGAATAAGAATGTAACAGTTCTCCTTAAAATTTTAATATGTATATGGATTCTCAGTGCATTCTGGAATGTGGATTCAGCTTTTCCGGCTCTGAAAATCTAATGTTCAACATATGGCCACCTGCAGTTTTACCATGGTAAAATTTCTGTGCTGCTCCCCAGGGAAAAATCAAGGTATAGGAGATGTTTTTTCTGTTTCCACATGCTATGTAGATTAAATGTGTGACATGCAATTTAGATCCAGGAGATTTTTGGCACTGATAATGACGACTTGAAAGATATCGTAGCACAGTTTTAAAACTCATTTCTGTGGCAGTCTCTGTTGTTGAAAATCTAGCCTCTTTATGGTGGCATCATTGTGATTTACCTCTGAACTGGTGACAGTTAGAAACCTCAGCTTCTCAGTACTGACCCACTTTGGGAATGCTGCAATACTATCACATTCCTTAATCCTAGGGAAACTGAAGTGGTGAAAGGGTTGGATAATTCTGCTGTCACTACTGCCAAAACCAGGACAAATCATCAATGTCTCCATAGAGGGAAGAAAGAGGAAATACTCTCTGAATTTAAAAGTAAGGACTGAAAAGAAAAAAGAATTGGAATAGCGTCACTAAAATGCCCTACTGTGTCTTAGCACCACTAAATTTTTTCCAGTGTTTAAGTGTGGATATAAAATTTACATAAGTAATATATAAGGTGGTCCACAAAAACACCCATAAAGAATAATAAAATAGAATAAAATATACCTTCCATTGCCAAAATATGATAAAATTAAGCTTCTTAAACATAACTAAAGCATGGGGAAATAATGCTTTGTATAATAAATACAGATGTCCCCATAATTCTCTTAAGCAAAGGGCTGGGTTTTATTTCATTTAAATTATTTGTCTGTGATATCTTAAATAATAATGGAGTTTACCGCCATGATCTATTTAGCATTTCTTATCTTTCTTTGAACTGTTTACTCTGTAGAGTTCCACTACAGCTTTTTATGAGGAGAGCACATTGTTCCATGTGGGCAGCTGGGTGATGATTCCCAGCAGTTCCAGGCAGCATCTTTGACTCTGGGGGTTATGGTGACTTAGAGGAGCTTGTGGAAATGCCTGTCTCTCTGAGTGTGAGTACAGGCAGTACACACACAGCCCTCAGGGACAAAGGGAGCTGGGTACCTAAGAAAAGTTCTTTAATAAAGGTGAACGATAAAATTCTCATGTGCTTGAACTCCTGTGGATTTCCATGAAAGCTGAAGCTGGGGTGGTCAGGCTGTTATCCTGAGTGAACTCTGGAGTAGGCTGGGGCAAAATCAGGTTCAGACTGTGGACACTTGATATTAGCATAAACTGAAATACAAAGTATGCACTTGACAGCTTCAGTTACTCAGATTACAAGATATTGGAGAATTTATGAGCTAAGTGTCAAAGGTGAAAAATGATGCTCTGTGTGTCACTGAGTGTAATAAACTGTCCTATGAGTTCAGTGTGTGCATTGCCTTGATGCTGAGTGATTTGAATAATTTATTTATCTAGCAGCATGTGGTTGATCCTGAAACCCGTTCAGTCACATACATGTAGGGATATTTCAGGTGCTCCCAAAGGTGGGGAGCAGCATTTTACCACTGTGCAGCATGGCTGGGACAACAAACGTGCTGGCTGGCTGGAGAAATGCTGACAGTGATCACACTCACCAGTGTGCTTTGTGAAAATGAGAGTGGCCTTGGGTGGGTGCACTGATTGCAGTCACCCAGAAGGAGGTGACAAACCAGAGATGAGCTGAGCTCCACATGCAGAGGAGAACAGCTCCCAGGGAAAGGGGCCACAAGGTGCTACCTTGCAGGAGGTTTGTACCTCTCTTATATTGAAGGTGACATCCTGTGGATCCTGAACTTCCACTCACTCCAGAGTCTCTTTTCCAGGTGTGTTGAGGAAGGTGGCTGTAGTTCAAGGTCCTAAGTTGCCTTGATATTTTGCATTTATTAAGACCTCAAATGCAGTCATAAGTGTTGAGACTGACACAAGTCCACACAGGAAGAGAGCTCTGTTTAATATGTTGTTTTCTACATTTTTTGTAGAAAATCATTACATGACAACAAAATAATGTAATGTCTTTCCATTTACTACAGATGTAGTCAGTGTGTTTTAGAAAGAAAAAAAGATATTTTCATTGCAGTAGTACCTTAAGATATTACAGTTTTAAAAACTATTTCTTCATGCTCCTTATTGCATCAAAGGGTTGCATAAAGTAGCAATGCAAAAAAAAAAATTATATTTGTCCTCCAGGGCCTCCAGTCCATTTATAGAATGTGTTTGTGTGCACTACTGAGGAGGTTAAGCAGTCTCCTAAGGTTTGACTATTGCTAACCCAGGTTCTTGGGTGCGTTGATGGAGCATCTGTTGTAAAGTTATTAACAGAAAGAGGCTGTGAGATTTAACAAAATTAAGTTTGACACAGTGTAATAATTTCCTTGGGTATTTTTACTTTTTTGTTTTTTCAGAAGATGTAATTAAAGGTACATGACACAAAAGAATATTGGCATCCTAGTTAAACTTTACAGATTTTGATAAAACAGCCTGACCTTGGTAATATTTTTTTGATTCTAGTTCATTGAGATATAACCTCAGTAAAGTAAGTTGTAAGTAAAATCTGAATCAACAGCAGCAGTAGATTTATTGATGCTTTTTATCAATACCTTTGGACAACTCCTGAAGAACTCTAATTATCTTAAAAAACAAAGTCTTTGCAAATGGCAATTGTGTGATTGATTATTTGCCACTCTTACATTGCAGTCTGAAACATGAATTCTGAAGCTGAGCCCTTTGCAAGAAGTCTTTGACTATGGATTGTTCTTTCAGAACAACTTCTGAAGCATTAGAAACATTCAGAAACAGAAGAATGTTGGCATTTCCTCAGTCAGGGGAACACTTGCATGTGTCCACTCATACAGCTGCACCAAATTCTTGAGGGATTTGAAAAACCTGATCAAGTAAAATTTAACTCTACCACACTGCCTTTTTCTAGAACTGCAACCAGGCCAGGAGAGTCTCTACTCAGGCAGTGGTTTTCTGGAGAGCTCATTTACTCAATCTCCAGTGAGAAAACTGCCTGCAAGACTTATTTCATGAACCTGGATAGGCTGGATGACAAGGATAATAATGTGGACTTTAACTGGTAATTTCTCTGAGATAGGAGATATCAAGCCACTGATGACAGAAGAAAGTTAATTTCTCAACTGGTTTTGCCATTTGAAATTATTTTTTGTGCTGTTGACATGATAAGAATAGAAAGCAGAAAATGAAGCAGAATTATTAAACACCTATGGATAATAAACCAGATTTCATCTCTGCTTTTGGGACATAGTTGAGTTCCATTTGGAATAAAGAATTCTCAGGAGTAACATCATGGAGTCTTGTAAATCCACTAAAATATCAACTATGACAGAGGTTAAAATGGATTTTTTCCTAATTTATGGAACCTATTAACATATTTTAAAAGGTTCACTTTGGCTTGTTAAGAGTTACAATGGAAGATAAAAGAATGACTTATTTAATCAGAATCTACTTCTTGGCATTTTAGCTGCTTTTTCTGTCTGTCAGGACATGACAGAAGGAGTCAGCTTGTATCTATAAACTGGGAAAATGAGATCAGTGCACTTGTAGGGATTCTGAATTGTCAGATCTGGTGGAGGGGGGAGTGTTCCCAGTCCAGTAAGGTGACAAGACCAGTGTTAGAACCCTCAGTCCATCCCCCAAGTGTCTGTGGTGAGCTCAGAGTACCTGCAGACCCTGGAATGCAATGCAGGTAAGCTCAACAATCACACACAGAGCCCTGAAAATGCTGCCATAGAATCATGTTCATGTTCCTTGCTTAGTGGTGTCTGCTTTATGTAGTCAGGACCTGTCAAGCTGGGGCTTATGGAAAGTATATTTTACAGAAAGCAACAGGACAATTTTCATTATAAAATGAAGTTTTCTGTGTGAAGAAGTATACTTAACTGATTGGTAAGATTTGCTGTCTTGTTGTACTCCCCTATCTTATAGACAACTTATTAATGAAGAAGTGGAATGCACACACTTGACAACTATAAATGGGACATTTGTGACTCATTCATTTAGTATTACACTTGGTAGCTCTTGACCTCTCCCTCCCAGTTCACTGACAAAAACTACCATTTATTATCTACATAGAGGTTATTATAAACCAAAATTTATCAGTTTTGCCAAAAGGAAAACATTTTTCAGTGTGGAATATTCTTTCCAACTGGAATTATCTTAGCATTATTAATTGTGTTAATGTCTTTCAAGTGTCTCAATCTATTAAGAAATTAACTGAAAAAATGATTAAGGACATGGATACCAGATTGTGGCACTTTTTTTTTCTTTTCACTCAATAATTCCTAAGTTAGTGCTCATGATATATTTGAGCTGTGAACTTGCAGGTCAGAATTCTCTTTCTTGTTGTGTGAACAGTGTACAGGGCTGGGCTTGCAAGGTGGGGAATGAATCCCAGGAGCTCCAGGCAGGGAGACAAGACAGTGGTGCTCATGGTCTTTAGTCAAACCTGAGATAATAAGAATGGGGGGTAAACAATTCTGCAAGTGCTGAACTTTTGGGGGTTTCTGAGTTTGTTTTTTTGTTTTTTTTTTTCATTGATGAAAACCACAGTGATCTCTGATGAAAAGCCTGACTTTAGAAGAGAGCTGCCATGTAAATTGTGATGTTTGTGAGCTACGGGAAATCTGCTTTTGGCTCTCTGGCTCCTTCCCAGCCCTCAGCCTGTCAGTGGTGCAATGAAGTGCACCTTAGCTGCATGTAATCTCTTTACAAACACAGCATCACAGTCCTTGATCTGGGCGTCCTTTTAATCTCTGCCTCCCCCTGAGCCCCCTGGGATGCTCTGGGATGTGAGGATTCTCAGCCCCTGGCAGTTTATTGCCCTGGGATGAGCCGTGGTTTTCCTGTGCAGCAAAGGCCAAACAGGACAGAGCTGTGCTTTTGCCCTCCAAAGCCTGGCCTAATCTCTAGGATAAGCAATTTGCTTAAATCCTGACTATAAGGTTTAAATGACCTCTCATGGCATTCCCAGCCTGTGCTCATTATCAAAGAGGAAAGAGTTGATGGTAGATGGGTGGGGAAGTTGTGGGACCCCAAAGAGCTGTCACCTCCCTGCTAGGCTTGCACAGGGCAGGCTTTTCTCCCTCAGCTTTCCCTGGAAGGGATTGTGACACACAGAAGAGGTTCACAGTCACCCTACCTGGACCTCAGCTCTGTGGGTGAAGGGAAATCTGTTGGGTCAGGTGCTCCAGCAGCTTTTCAGTTTTTCCTGAGCCCTCTTCCCTCCCCATGGGGCAGCCCCTGGAGGAGCCCAGAGCCCAGGGCACACCTGGGGGACGCCGTGGCAGATGGAACCATGTGGGTGAGCAGGACTGGACAGGATGGTGAGAATGGGTGAGCAGGACTGGACAGGATGGTGAGAGTGAGTGTGGGTGAGCAGGACTGGACAGGATGGTGAGAGTGGGTGAGAAGGACTGGACAGGATGGTGAGAGTGAGTGTGGGCAAGCAGGACTGGACAGGATGGTGAGAATGGGTGAGCAGGACTGGACAGGATGGTGAGAGTGAGTGTGGGTGAGCAGGACTGGACAGGATGGTGAGAGTGGGTGAGAAGGACTGGACAGGATGGTGAGAGTGGGTGAGCAGGACTGGACAGGATGGTGAGAGTGGGTGAGAAGGACTGGACAGGATGGTGAGAGTGAGTGTGGGTGAGCAGGACTGGACAGGATGGTTGCTCTCCAGGAGAGGGAGCGAGGCTCTGCCCCTGTGTTTCAAACTGGTTTTTCCCTGTGATTCTCTCGGTACTCTTGAGCAGAGTGGGATGGGATCATCCCCCACCTGCTTTGGCCTGTATCACCACAAGGGATGGCATGAAACATGAAAACACTGTTTTGAACACGCAGCCATTTCAAAGCACGGGACTGTCACCCAGGCAAGTTGTAGCATCTTTTCTTATGCAGTGAAAGAAAAGAGCAACAGAAAATGATGCCAGCAGAGTAGCCCTGTGCCTGGCTGGGCTGAAGCAGAAGCAGCAAAGTGCTGCTGTTGGCCTCGTGCTCCCCACCAAGGATGTCTGGGGCAGCTGCTGGCCCAGGAGCCGCAGGCGCTGGCCGGGCACCCCGGCTGAATTCAAACCTGGGAGCGCTGGGGGCATGTGGGGAGGGAGAGAAAGGAAAACACTGACCACCCCAGCATGCTGGTGAGGAAAGAAAACACTGGAGGGCTGTTGAAATATTCACAGAGGATTAGCACAATGTTACTGTGTTTAGCACAGGTGTTTCTGTAGCTGTGATACATTAGGAAAATTTACAATGTTCAGTGACTCACACTTTCTCCTTGTAGTGTGGTAGTTTATTTTCCTGGGCTAGAGTACCAAGTGAGGAGGAACACCTGCTGGTATTTTGGCTTTCCTGTAATGTCTAAGCTTTTGTTTAATCTAGGTGTGCTTTTTTCTTTTTTTCTTTTTTTTCATTTTTTACTTTTTCTCTGACTGTGCTAAAGCATTTTAGCATATAACGTTTAAAAGGAAACTGATTTCACAGAGGAAAGTAGAAATATTTCTGTTCTTTACCTCTGTAGTATTGCATGCCATAAACTACTGTCAACTGGAAAATTACGGATGTTGCTCTCAATACTTTCTTTGGCTTTACTTTTGGGCATCCAAATTTTGAGAACTGATCTGTACACTGTGTATTTCAGTTCCTTTTAAAATTTTATCAAAAATATCTGTTTCAATGTTCTGTAAAGCTGCATATGGTCCAAACTAGTTCCATTGAAAAACAATACCTAAAAAAGATCCTTCATACTGTTATGAATTCAATATTGATATGAAATGCTTATTTAGCTTGTTTCTCATGATAAAATTCTCAGTAAAACATTAAGGAAGAAAACTGAAACTCCACAGAATAAATGCAGAAGCTTCATGCTCTGTCCTAATGGAATATTCAAGACCGACATTGAAGGGAAGAAGCAACCAACATTACGAGAACTTGTCAACTGAACAATTTGAGCTCAAAATTTTGAATGTTCTTTTAAGATTAAAACTGCAATTTAAGGGATCTATACAGGCTATAACTTATAGCTGTATTTGCCCTGTTTTCTCTCTGATTTCTTTGTTACATCTCTTCTTGATCAAATAAATATTTATGTTTTCAAAGGAGCATAAGAACACTGAATTTATGATGTGGGTGAATTGCTGTAGCACCATTATCTTTAGAATTCCCTATATGGTGTGCTTGATTTTTTCAACGTTTTCCATTGGATATGCTGTGTAAAGTACACTATACATTTTTATTTTGAGTTGCATACCCGGATTGTATCTCCTTATTTTGCGCCTTCCCATTTGTTTTCACTTTCATTCTCTTAAATCAATTAATTCTGTTGAACCAGTTAAGGACATTTTTATTAGAATACATGGAAGCTGACTCAGATTTAAAAACGCAATTGCTCTGGATTTGTTATGTCTGCCAGCACTTTGTCCATAGGGTCAGACACCCAGAGGGATTGTTTATCATTTTCTGTAAGTGTATATATAAGAATAGCTTAAAGGTAACAGGCAGGCACTTGTGTTCAGATGCATTCCACATATGTTCAGTAACCTTAATTATATGAATAATGTCTTTTATGGAACAAATGCAAATGGAGAGAATTCAAGAGAAAAAAGTTTTCCTTATTCAGGGCTTATTCATGGGTTCTACAAAGCAAAAGGAAAACACAACAGACATAAGCTACATTTAAGGGGATTAGAGACATTAAGTTCCTTATGTCTTTTTAATTATGCAATTGTGAATTATCTTCCTGTTGCATTTGTAACTAGAGGACAGAACAGATGGCAAAGGCTTGTTCTAAAGTAATGTGTCTATTAAAATTATCCACATAGCTAAACTGACTGTTGAATATAACAGGGTTTCTTAGCCTTTAAAATACCCTGTGTAGAGATATGTACTTGAGTACTATAGCTCATTATTTATGAGCACACACGATATATATGCATTTATACAGAAACAAATCTATTGTAGATTAGTTATATGCTGTATATGCCTTTAAATGTCACTTATTGCAGTAGTGAAGGGAAATGAAGCCTGATTCTATAAAAAGCCTCCCATGTGGGTAGATGTGCTGTTGTATGGTCCTCATGTATCATTTGTTTTCTTTACCTCCAGTTTTAGCTAGAGCTAAAGTGTGAAGACAAATTTATCAGATGAGGTGTTCCAACACAGGACATGACACAGGCAGCTATGGTGTGGTTGTTGTTACTCTGCAGAAGCTCGCTTTATTTGTAGTCAGTATATTTGGCCTATTATCTCTTGTTTATAGGTTTATCTTATCTCAGGATCTGGAGATGCTTGTGTTGGCAAACCGGTTTTTTTTTGCATGCCATCTGTAATGTTTTCCAGTATAAGCCATTCACTGAACTGATATTATCTAGTAATTTGTGATGTCATAAAATTCTCTCCTGGCACCAAACCCATCACATTTTAGGGAGTTAGGAAGGTATGAAGTGAGTGAGAGGAGATTATCCTAGTTTTGACAGTTCTTATGGATAAGGTATTTGCTCTATAAAACAAAATTATTCTGACATCTGAGTGTTGACTTAAAATGGGTCCTATGCAACATGCCCAAATATATTCAAGGCATGATGGAATTTCTCTGACCTCTTTATATCTAAAATATCTGAATCCCTGATTGCTTTCTTGACCTGAAAGCCCCTCTATAGTAATGGGTGTAAAGGAAACTCATTAGGTATCTAATTTAAAACATTGAATTTCAGTGAATTACTCTATCAGGGTGTGATGCCTTAATTCAGAGCTGAATCTGTGTGCTTGCATGAGGTTGCACATCCTTAAGATCATCCTGGCCCCATACCAGAGAACAGTACCTGGTATTTCCATCATGCCACCAATTCAAGCCAGAGGTGGAAGACAGTGACAATGAATGTCAAGCCTGTTCACTCAGGAGGAGAAATCAGCTCAGAGCATTTTTAAAAACCAGGATTTGACAGGCAAATGACTAAACATATTTCTTTAGTGATCCAACATTTCTTCTTAACGAGGCAAGATGTCATTGACTCTGCTTGTTGTCTATAAATTCTGACTGACTCAATCTTCATAATGTCAGACTGGTCAAAGGCATCAGTAAATTACATGAATAAAACATAATACTTGGTAATTGTCCTTAGCTGCTAAGATACTGTGATTTCATTTGCTCAACAGCATTTGTCCAAAATAGTGTTTCCTGAATTGGCCATTACTTTTGCCTCCTGAAAATGGATGCCATAACCTCTGTAAACACGTTATCTACTTTGGTTTCATGCATAATGATGTTACAAAGACATTGCTGCTTTTGCTCTTCTGATTCTTTCCCCATCCTGCTGTAGGGAAGGGGGTGGGGACTGAGTGACCATGTGGTGTTACTTGTCAGGTAGGGCTAAACCACAATGACCAACTGAGCACTTTTCTTTATCTCTGGAGACTTCAAAAAAATGAGTTCCATGCATCTGGCAAATAAGGCAAAAAGCACAGTTTGCTGTGTAAGGAGGGCTGACTCTTGGCTTAGTCTTAGGTAATGCAGAATCACATTTTCCTTGCATGTGAATTGGATCCCCTGCTAGGTCCTACTCATAGAAAGGCCAGAAATTAAAAACTAAGAATGCTTCTGGCAATGCCTTCTGGCTTTGGGGACATGTCTGGATTCATGCCTGCATTGTGGATAATGCAGCATGTCCTTGAGAAAATCAAAGTTAATTTCTGTGGTTTGGATTCTTGTTTGTAATATATATATAAATTAAAAGAAGAAAAAAAAGGAAAAAAGAAGAAGAAGAAACAGAGAAGTATTATTGTCTGCCAGGCACTAAGCTGATCTATAGCGTTTCTTTCTTGTCCTTAGACCAAGCCTCTCAGATTCAAATATTTTAAATTACATCTGCCAAACAAAATTGTTGTGAAGCAGACCTTTTATTTTTCTAGGTTCTTTTGAGAACACATCATTCTAACATGCCCTCTGACAAACTGCCAGCAGAACAATTTTTGACACTGGTGTAGGAGAAGAAATGATCCTATAAGATCCGCTTATAGCTGCTTCCCACTGTGCTCTTTATTCTGCACCTGAAATGTTCTTGCTGGCTATGTACTTACTGCTTTACTCTAATGTACATATCCTCTGATTTCAGAAATATGCCTCGATGCATCCTTTTCCAGTCAGGCAGAAAAAAATGTCAGTCCAACCCTAAAGAAAAGAAATCAAAGCTAAATAGATGACAAGCCACCTTTCTAGCTGAAGGACCTTCGAGCAATGAAAATGTAAAGCAGAAGAGAGTTCTGTGTTGATCATATTCAACTCATTTTGCTGGGCCAGCAAATACATCAGGCATCAGACCAAATTCCAGCAGTTCCTTCAATATTTGGGAAGAAACATATAATCAGTGCACAACCTGCAGTGAGAAGGAAACATGAAACTAATACTGCAAAACCAGTTTTGTTGGAGACTTGTTCTGGCAGATGGAAATAAGCATCCCTTTCTCCTGAGGTGGGTATTTCATACCCCTGCACATTTACCTGTGCTGATTCAGAGTTGCCATTTCAGAGTCTCTGCTCAGACTCTTATGGGTGTAAATCAATTTAATTCTATTTATTTGTGTGAAATATATTAAGGATCTGACTCACTAAAGGTTAACTTTGCCTGAGTACTGATCCTTATTTTGACCCAAAATATAGCATATTTTGTCTGGTTGAACACAGACCAAAACAACTAGAAATACTCAGATAAAAATCTAGAAGATGCAATGAATGCAGTTCCATCTCCTTCTAAGCCTCTGCAAAAACTAGTTTAAAGTAGGATAAACTACAAGTCTCTTTATTCTGGGACAGGTATTTATGGTATTTACAAAATATCAGGTATATAGTAACTTCCATTAATTTTCAATAATTTTAAAGTGCCTAAAAATTGTTATTACTTTACTGCTTCAGACAGCTTGACACATCTGAGTAGGAGAGCAGATGCTTCTGAATTTGCAGAACAAAAGGGTGACTAATATGAAAGAGCTTTTTTAAAATACATGGTGTGATCATGCAGTAACATTTAGCCTAAGTGCTACTCTTTCCCCTTTTAATTTGATTTATCCATCAAAGCATTACACTGGAAAATAATGTAGCTCTGTTGTTTAATTATTGAAGATTATTAAGTACTATAAGAATTTTTTGGTCAATAATAATTTTGGACTTTGTTCAAAATCTGGGTAAGTTGCTGTGGTTTGACCATTCCAGAGCTTTACACAGGGACAGAAATTACATTAGATCAGAGAGTAAATAAGCAATTAGTACACAGAATAGCAGGAACCAAGCTGGCACTCAATGAACTGGAATGGATTCAATGATTGCATGTGTCACCCTGATTTACAGATGTGTTAAATATGGCTCTTTTCTGGTTTCTGTTCTTGCCTAATAAGCTAAGATTTTCATCAGAAGTTCAGAACCTATTAGTTCATTCTTCACTGTCTGTAGTCATATGCTGCAAATAAATTATGCCCAAATTATATTCGGCATTTGAAAAATTAAGTTTTTCTTTTAGATAGGAATCTATGTATCTAAGAACACATAGAAACTTGTAACTACACTTTCACACAGTGGTGCACCCATTTGAAAAGCAGAGTCCTCCCCCCTTTACTCTTGCATTTTCCTCTCTCTTTTCCCTCTTTTTCTCTCTCTCTTTTAAGAATTGACTATTCCCCCTCCAAAGACACCACCTGAGTCGTATAGTTCAGTTTAAAATGGCAAACAGGCAAAACCTACATTCACTTATTGTTGGGAAAGGAGGTGGAACAAAAAGTGGCTCTACAATGGAGGAGGGATTCAGAGAAAGCCAGTGACTTCTCCCATGTATTAACATATTAAAGCCCAAGAAATGAGGGGATTGATGTGCTCAGACACTAGTGGGTTAACTTGGCAGAATTTCTAAGGGGTCCTGATTCTGGAAGGTCCAAAATGCACCATCAATCCATCTATCATGACCAGGTGTGTTAAGAAAAAAACAGTGAATTTATTAACAAAATATCCCAAGTACTAGAGTATATTTGGAGCATAGCTGACACATGCTGTACATTCTTCTGTGATGCCAATTAAATGATTAATTATCAGCACCTGACTCAAACAATACATCTCAAAAATAACTGGTTGCAAGTTCTCAAGGGCAATATACAGATGAGATTCTTCTGATTACACAGCTGTAGGAACGTTCCATGTATTTCATCTAATCCAATCAATTTGATTGCTGAGAAACCACACAACATCCTTCCTGGGAATTAGAAAGGCCAGAATGGCCCAGTGGCTAACATTTTGGCAATCAGCTGGGAACAGGTTTCATGTCTTCTACAATAACTACCCAGGTCTGCTGTGAGCTGAATAGTACATTTAAGGCTGTGGAGAGACACCACAAAGTGTATGGTTTTGTGATTGAAGAAATTGCATTCCAGAAGTGTGCGAAGACCCTCAAGTGCTGCTGCCAAATGCAGCTCCAAGAGATTTGCAGATATTTTCAAAGATAGTGGCTAAGAGGGCTGCAGTCAGTGGTCCCTCAGGAATGGAGGGAATTTTGCCTTTCAGCTCCAGGAGCTGGAATCTGTGCAATATCAGAAATGCAGGTGGAAGAGAGGTTCCTAGGAAAGCAAAAGTCTACAAGGCATGTGAAAACCAGTGTTTTCTGCAAGAATGATTAGGGTCTCAGGAGAGCTTTACTGGGGATTAAACAGCCTGATATTTTCAATACATGGCAGGGGGAAGTATAAATCCATTTTTGTATTTCTTTTTTGTGAGATTAAAATAGTAATCTCTGCTGCTTTCATTACTTGAAAGAACTTTTCCAAAGGGTAGGATTCTCCTTCTGCTTGCAAAACTTTTTTGTTTTGCATATGACATTACCATTGCAGTTAATTTTTCCTATGCTGAGTGCTAATGAGAATGGAGACAAGAGGATAAATGAAGCATGGATCATCCTGCTGTTCATCACAAAGTCCAAGCATCTGACAGAGTCTGTCAGAAGTTTTCAGATTTCATAACAATGAAACTTAAATTTCTAATGTAGAATTTGTGTCAGCAGCTTAAGTTTTCTGCCATATAGCTTCTGAAGTTTTGGTATTGTTGTTAATTACTTTGTGTTCCTGAAGAAATGTACAAATTTCTGTTTCCTTCCTAAAATTCTTTGCCTCCTAAGCCAAGGTGTAACTGCACAACTGGTTAAAACTGTTCCCAGAATGTTGAGGGCTGAAGAGACAGATTCATAAAAACTGGAGCTCTCTGGGAGTAACACTTTGCTGGTCTCCTATCAGCCCTACAAGAGCAATCAAGCTGCTTTTGGCCCCTTGATTGCAATTAATATCCCAGGAGGCTGAGGACTGACTGGTGATCTCAGCAGACTGTGACTTTACCCATCCTACATTAAAAAGTATCAAATCAGGGTGCTTGGGGCTGTTAAATGTGTGAATTTCCCACAGGCATTCCCCAGATTCTGGTTTCCAGATCCTACCAACTATACTTATTCATTATTCTTGTGCTTCTTGAGCACACAGTCCACCTTTCTTTGAGAGAACAGACATGAAAAGGGCTAGGAAATCCCATCACCACACCTTCATCAAGCTCTTTTGTTGCTTTTGCCTGTGTTCATAGCAAGTTTTAAGGTTCTTGTTGACTTCCACAGACTTATAACTGTAAGTGCTCAGGAGACTGGGTGTACCTTGTCCTGCTCAAGCTATTTACTGGGACCTGAAAGTTCAGCTTCTCAAGTGGCCCTTAACAGTGAGACAAACCTTCAATGCTGATGACAACAGTCACAACTGGAAGCTAGAGATCCTCTAAGAGAGCTAGAGAATCTCAGATATTCAGAAGCCTTGAGGACCCAGGCAAGTCATGGGAATGGTGTAGAATAATTAGGCTGTTCAGGTGCTATCTGCAGTCAATATTAGATATGCCACACAATGAGGGACTGCTGAAGTGACAGAGCAGATGTTTTGTTTTACAGAGGTCACATACAATTTATCTGTGAAGTGTGGTAGTGCCCCACAGCTGAACAGAATGCCATGGAACCTAACAGAGCAAATTGATTAACTGTGTTAGGGCTGGAACAGGATAAAGTCTTGGAGTAGCAGGATATATTCCTGCTATTTAAGGTGTCTCTAGGCAGTGTTAATTGTTTTGTTTTAAATTCTGAAATTCCATGTGGTATTTGTACATGTGCAGTGTAATTAGCACTATGAATGCAATTATGTCAGGCTATGAATTTTGTCTGTTCAGGCGAAACAAGAATGTGGGGATTAGAAGAGTCTTTGATTAAAGTGTCCAACATCCCCTCCATTATTTCTACAGGTAATGTCAATAAAAATCTCTTGCCTCTTAAATCCTGAAAATGAGCATATGTTAAAATACTTGGCTTTCTTTGGAGTCTTTGTAAACAATCATGATTTATTTTCTGTCTCCAGTATCTCCCATGAAAGTTTGTATTTATGTTCTGTTTTCTATTTTGAGACAATCAAATTAAAACTCACTTTGTTTCATAATTATAAACATCCATTTTGACTAACTGACAAATCTTGCTGGAATTTTTTCCCAGAGCTATCATTCACCAAGATATAAAGCAACAAAATTTATCAGGATTCCACCTAGTTTCTTTACATTTTCTTTCGAATTGTACAGCATCTATTAATTTACATTCTCTTGTCTCCATTCTTATGTGATTAAAGGGTTTATTGATTGGTTTCTACTTTTTCCCTGCTATAATAAAATTAAGTAGAGAAAGGAAACACACAGGAAAGCTGGAAAAGTGTCTTTTACTTGTTACTAGTTAGTACAGAATCTTTGTCTCCTATAAAGTGACCTTAGTAGATGGCAGAGGGTTTTTAAGGCTTCTGCTGAAGCTTACCTCAACACAGGAGTTGTATGATTAGGGACAGAGTGTCTTTATCCCCTGGAAGGGAATTTATCTCCAATGAAGTGAGCAGAAAGAGGATTATGTTTACAGAGAACAGGTACACACAAAGCTGTCTGTTACCTGGGTCATGCCTTCTAATTTAGTTCCCTTTACTGGACAAGTGTGAGCAGGGAAGTCAAAGGCATTATGTAAAAACTTAGAGAAACATTAGTGGAGAGGAAATTTAAAGATTGTTCCTTGCAACGACAGCTGGAGATGAGCATCACAAAACCACTGCCCTTTCTGATGTGCTGAACAATTAATTGTCATCTCCTGCTGGTAAAAGCAGATGTTCAGAGGTGTCCCATTTCTCACATCAAGACTTCTGAATCTCCTCCATCCCCTGATCTTTCATGTTGGTCAAGAAAAACTTCACTTGAAATACTGATCTCATTCCTGTTGAAGGGCTGAAATCCCCTGTTTTATTCAGGGGCTATGACTGCAGGTTTGCCTCTCATTCCTGTCCTCACAAGGTAAGAGAGACTCCAGGTTTTCCAGTGATGCCTTAAGATTTTAAGTTTTTCTATTCTGCACTGGTGTGTGACTTTTGTTCAGGATACTGAGATCCTTTCACAGGGTGATGAAGACACAACAATCCTGCTCCGACTGGGAACTCAAGGACAACTTTTCCAAACTTCAGTCTCAAAAGTATAAACAACGTGGAAGGAAGAGGGCGGGCAAGTGGGACTCCTGTATGCAAATGGACCCAAACATATAAAATGTGAGATCTCGGGACTACCACCCCCCTCCCTCCCTTTTGCTTCCATTTTTGGAGCCATCCAGACAGAGCCTGATTTGTAACACTGGTGCTGTCTGAGTGTGGCCTCTCAAAAAATATCCTTTATTCCCCTAACTCCATCTAGCCTCTGGTCTGGCTCTTCCAGGCATCAGCAGTCACTCTTTGAAAAGCTCAAAAGGAGTGGAGTACATTTTAGTCAGGAAGAGTGCAAAAGAAACAGCATGAGCTGATGAGTTTGAAGGGAAATATGCTTGGCTGACATTCTGAAGTGTTATTTGAATTTTCTTCCTTTTGCATGCAAGGTACACATCTGAAATATGTGAGTCTGGCATCCAAAACACTAGAAAGAGTGAGATTAGAAGCCAGTAAGAAAACCTCAGATCCCAGTTTAAATTAAGGGCATATAAAATGAAGTGTAGAAAGTCAGATGGAACATTAAGAAATTCACAAGCCAACCTTGTAGCACCTGATATAATATTTATTTATATTCACTCTCTTTTTAGCTCTTGTGTGTAACAGTACAGTCTGAAACAGTTCCATGCCAAAGCAATTCTAACTTAAGACCTACAGACCAGTTTTGAATGGGCTTGCTTGAATGAAAGGCTCAGTAGCCTAAGGAATAGAGAATTAAATTCAAAGCACAGATGAACTTAATTGTGACAGGCATCATAAACAGTTCTGGGGATTTAGAATGGCATGGACCATATTGTGTCCTTGTGTGAATGAAATAAGGAATGATCCTATTCTGAATGGAATTCTTGGAGTAGCATTTGAAAAACTGCATATTTCTGGTATAAGCTAACTTGATGTATTTTTTTCTTTAGTTGATTCAGTTTGCTTTTCTTCCTTTATCAAGTTTTTAAGTTCCATGGGACAGGTTTTTTGGTGATTTTTTTTCCCTTCTCTATTGCACAAAGGATATAGAAGAAAATCTATATAGTAACCTTCCTAAAAGAATATCTGTAGAGCTGTTTTCTTTAAAAGAATGTCATATTAAATCTGTGGAATTTGAAGAGCTTTGGCAAAGGTTGTACTCCAGAGAGGCCAAAGACAGTTAGGTAGAAATCTGTGCTTATAGTTAATCATGTTCAAAAGTCTTACCATCCAAATGAAAAAATTGCATTTAACTGAGTTAGTCCATATAGAAACATTACTTTCCTTAGCTTGAGCACTCCCTCTTCTCTCAAAATAAGGGCTACCTCCTATATCTTTTCTTGCTGGCTTGCTCCATTTTCTCGTGAATGTTTAATATTGATCAGCTCTGTCCTTCACTCTGGGATGTCTGCCAAACACCTCATGCCAGCTATTATAGGATTAGATGTATTTTGTCTAACTGGAGGAAGGTTTTTCAGTCTCTGTGGTTCCTTGGCATCCAGATTACAAGGGTTGCTTTAATATACCCGGGGCCAAATCACCGTTGCTAATAACAAAACCTACAAGAAGGCCACCAGCAGGGCATGAATTTTTGTGTGCTTTAGGGGGCCGAATATTTTAACCAGCATCTGCCTGAGAAGCCAAGAGCTGGAGTGTGGGCTGCCTACCTTACAGTGCCACTGAATAGCAGGCATCCTATTAACACTCACCTTGAGCTTCTTTTCTGCCTCACTGTGTGTCATTCACTTGCTGGGCTCCTGTGTGCTCAGCCTCTCAGTTACATCCCTGTGCCCTCCCTGGAAGGGTGGGGCCATACAGGTGTGAGAAACCTTATTACCACTTTCTGTATTGCCCTGGTGCTCCTCAACCATGTCTCAAGCAATATCAATGCCATTGGGGACACCTGCTCACATCCAGGCCTTTCCAAGTTTGCTTCAAGCCCTCCTAGTGAGCCCCTGACCCGGGCCAGTCTCATCTGGACTGGTCTGTTCTTCCTGGTTGGAGAAACCTGGCAAGGATATTATTCTACTGCTTCAGCCTGGTAAGAATTTTATATGCTTCCCCATTTTCACAGAAGAGGAAGGATGTAATCATGTTCAAGTTATGGCTGGGGCAGCCAGTCTTTGGGTCAATAGGTAGAAATGCACCACACTAAACTCTGCCATAAGAGCATTGGCTCTCAGCCAGTGTCTAGAAGAAAACATTACAGCCTTGCCTAAGCACTTAGCTGCTGCTCTGTCCCATAAAAGTTGAGGTATTTCAAGCAAGGACAGTTCTCATTGTAATAAAAGGCCCTGATGTGGCAATTGTCTGCTCTGTGCAGTATCCTGCTTCTAAATGCAGTATTTCTACATCCGGGCACAGAGGTGTCAGATTGCTGTTTATTTATAGCCAGATGATCCTGTGCATGGCTAAAAGGCATCTGTCTGTCCTGTAAGAGCACTGGGCTAGTGAACATGAGGATGGAAATGCAAATGTTACAGTACTTTTAAATACTGAACTGAGAAAATATCTTCAGACCTTTGGGTCACTTAAGAAATTGTGGGATCAGCTCCTGCTACTGAAACCATGTTGTAGGTCCAGTACCCTTGGCAGCCAGATGGACCTCAGGGTAAAACTGTGCTTGACATTCTCCTAGTCAAATCCTTGGGCTTGGAGCTGTTCAGGCATCAAAAAATTACCAGCAGGAATGACTGAAGGAAAGGTACCTTACACTGTAGGTGTTGCCTGCCTTTATTGAAGGAGCCAGAGGTGGTGGAGCCTGATTTTCAGCCTAGAATTTTCTAGCTGTCCTCACAGCCGTCCTTGCTCCTGCTCACATCTGTTATGGCCCCTACCATGGTTCAGTATTCCTTTTCCTGTTTCCATCCCCTCCAAACACCCATTTCCTGGGAACTACTGTATCCTTTCAGTGCCCAAGCATAGGAGAATGCATTTACCTTCTCAGGTCCCCAGAGAGCCAGTCAAGAAACAAGATTTCAATGAGCTTCCAGAAGCTAATTTTCAGCTGCCAAAAATCTGATCCAGATTTGTTTCTTTCACTATTTTAACATTTTTCCTTAGCCATTTTCCTTCCAGAATTATGTAAATCATTGCATTCCTTTCAAATGGTCTGAGCCTGAAGCTACTCCCAGTGACTTAGAAATGTTTCTGACTCACTGTGCTCAGACCTTGGAAAATAAAAATAATCTGAAAAAAAACCCAGTTTCTAGAAACTTCTTCTTCTGGTCTGTAATTCAGATGAGGTTTATTTCAGTGTTTGTGTTGGGGTTTCTTTGGTTGGTTGGTTGGGTTTTGGGTGGGTTGTGTTTTTGAGTATTGAATTAATTTTACAGCCTTTCAGATAATAAAGAACCCTGCTTTGTGTAAAAGTTCCTCTATAGAAATTATCTTATAATTTTTTTTACTATTTTCTATTACTAATAATCTGTTCTACTCTTCTGATCTGATTTTTATCTGTTATACCATATATTAATTTCTTTGTTTTCAAGGTAAGAAGTGCTGTTCCATTTTCTTGATGTCTTTTTTATTTTTAAAAGCTTCCTTATTTTCTCTTACTTTTAATTTGTAGATGTATCCTTTCTAAGTTTTTCTCCCTTTAATTTTTCTTCCATTTCAGTCCTAGTGCATGTGGCTATTTCTTGGTAAATTCAGATAGGTATCTAAATATTTTCTCAGTAAACATCACTTCATAACCATGAATGAAGTAGCCATTCCAGTTTCTCTCCAAAAGATATGGCCTTAATTTTTCTGGATGTAAGGAGTAAGCAGTAAGGAGTACTGCACAGTGAGAGTTTTGATCAAGACTAGAAAAGTTGTTTGTGAAGATAAGAATTAATTCCAGAGTGTATGTGGAGTCTAGCACATGAATAATTTTCTAGGGGATAAGTAGAGTGTGAACTTTATCTTGGCTTCATTAACTACTCAGTTTTATTGCCTATGTGCATATTCTTCTGTTTCAGAATTGCATTGTGAATATCAGGGGGCTTATGCTTTTTCATTTTTTTCATCATTTGCTGCTGCTAGGGAATAGCAGGAATGCCAGAAGGTCACTCAACAGAGAGTGAGAAGTGTCCACGTGCTTCTAAGATGTGCTGAGGTCCACATGGCGAGGTCCATGACTTGCCTTGGCTGTGTTTGGTGTGTCAGTGCTCAGAACAAGGGTTTAAAGGATGTTCCTCTCCTCTCCCTTGTATTTATCAGTGTGTGCACGTGTGTGCAGATGGCCTAGTCTGGACACAAGAAGGTGAACCTGAAAAGAGAATCAAGCAAAAACATCTGCCTCCCTGTTTGCACAGTTTTGCTGGAAGTGCTGACTGAGTTCAGGGGCACTGCAGAAGACAATGGAACATAATGGCACCTGTCTATGTTAGGTGATTGAAAGATCTGAATTTAATTTGCATACAAGGGCACACTCTTTTTTTTGAGCACCAAGGTGCCAAGGCATGAGAGAATATCATTAAGTTCTTTCTGAGTAGAAAATTTCACTTTGGTTCTTATTGGAATCATTATTGTCACTGGGTACAAGTAGATGTGTCTTAAATTAAATTCCACTCCAGAGGTGAAGAAATAACAGAAATACTTTGTGTCTTTTTTCACAATAAAAAACTGAACACAGTGGCCTTGTGAAGTTGATATATCAATTTGAAGGTTAAACCTTTATGGAGTTCATTTTTTGCATGTGGATCAGACATGAGTCTAAAGGGTATGGTAAATGTACTCACCTCACATGTACCATGGTTACATGAGAGTTTCTCATAGCCCAACAATTTATTTACTGCTTTGTAAATGATAATACAAATAAATTCTGTACATTCTTAAATTTTATTTTTTACTTAAGTACTTTTGCTGTTGATAAAACAAGGAGTGATAAATTGTTTCTAAGCCTATTGCAGTCAACAAGGACAAAATTAGATTTTCTTTGCCTAGGACCAGCCCCAAAGCAAAAGAATAACCTCTTTTATGGTAGGAGTTATTGTCAGTGGCAATCCATTCCTTCCATGAGATAAAAACATCTAATTAACCAGATAAAATGGGTTTTTAAAATTCCACATGGAATGGAAGGTAAGGCATGCAAGCCCCCCATGAATTTTGGATAGTTATAGTCCATACTTACACTATCAAGGAATGTGAACTGACAGAAGTGAATCTTTAAGCAAAACTTTGTGAAGAGGCCTATGGTTTGTGATGTATTTTTGCTTGGCCATGGTGTAGCCTGTGATACTCAGTATGAATTTATGTGACATTTTCAGCAACGTTGTAATACAGCCAAAAGCAACCCTAGACATCATGGAAAAGACTGGTATTTCTGACAGATGTAGAGAGAGGAAAGTGATCTTACCTCTGTCATACTTGCTTTTCCCACAGGCTGGCCACTGCTTCTGCCCAAGTATGTGAGTGAAATTGAGCGTTTAATAAAACACTAATTAAAGTAAATACCATAAAAGCATAAACCTCCATAAGGTGTTTAAATTGAATTCCTGGGTACTTTGGCATCACTCCAGCTTTCAATAAGTTCCTATCTAACTGTATCAGATCACCAATTCAAAGAGTCTGATTTTAGTTTATGGAATATTCCCGTTAATAATGATACCTTAGACATCCATTAAGTCTGGAACATTAATTTTATGGAAAAGTTCCAATACAACTCCATTAGATTTTTTTTAAGCTAAATTAGCAGCATAGGCTTTTAACAAATGTCATAAATAGCTACATTTAATGGAAAGATTACCCAAATTAAAACCAGACCAAAATAGAAATTACAACTCTGTCTGCTCAAGTCTTGACCTTCAGAATCCTCTTAAAAATTACAAAAGCTGACTGAAGCAGTGAGGGTTTCAAGCTTCTTGTTTGTTTGTTGGTTTGTTTGGCATATGGGCTAGAAAAATAGCAGATGACTTAGGAAACAGCAGTGTGCTTTTTACTTCTCTGGTAGGTGAAATCCTTTACTGACACAGATTGCTACATTACTTTTGAAAATGTAATTGTCTTATAAATGTGTAGTGTATGGCACTATCCATTTAAAATACCATGACTATATATAATCCAGATATTCTTTCTTTTTGTTTTTTTTTGTTTGTTTGTTTGTTTTTTTCCAATTAGATCCTTACAGGATGACTTTCCAAACAAAATGATTCCTGAATTAATAAGTGTAAACTATTGAGCTCGCCTGCCTGGATTTCTGACCTGTAAATCACATTCAGCCAATGCAGCAGAAGAGGAGGAGGAGGAGGAGGAGGATTCTGTTTTCCAATGTCACGGGAGTCATCTCCTGGGAACAGGAGGATGGGTCAAGCTGGTGCCTGCTGAGGAAACGCTCAGGGGAGCTGAGCTCTGTGTGGCAGAGGCAGCACACCCAGAACCCAGCTGCAGCAGAGCTTCAGCCTGCAGGAGCTTCTCTTGCTCACAGGAATGCTCTGGGATGTGGAGGGTGCTGGAGTTGTGTCAGGTTATTCCCAACATGAGGGTGGCCTAACCAGGCCAACCCCCTGAGTTCTTTTTTGTTTTATGAATGAAGCAAAGGAACTTTTTGGTCTTCAGGGATTGTTTATTATATCTTATCAGAAGTTCTGAGCCATGGATGGTGCAGGCTCTGCTCTCTTACAAGCACAAGGTGATTCTGCCCTCAAGGAGACAAAATGTCCCCTTAGATACAAAACAAACAATCCAATTATTTAACACTACCTATTCTAAATGTTTATTGTTACTACTGTGCTACCAATAACTGGTTATCAATCTATTCACATAACATGGCACTGCACAAACTCTACCCAATGAGATTGTGCTCTCAGCACTGCAGAAAATGGAGTAAGTGAAGGAGAAGAAGGGAAACTGAGGCAACACTCACAATCCTCCATCTTGAACCCTCACTTACACCCATAGAATATAAAACCTAAAGAATACATTTTTCACTAAGCAATAACTACCAACTACACTACTATCCAATTCACACTTGAGTTGTTTCCAACTCCTCAGAGAGCTTTGGAAGCTTTCTCCATGGACAGAGGTTGGAAGGAGCTTTCCTGAGTGTCAGGAGTCCTCAGGACAGGCAGAGAAATATTCCCCCCATCCTGGGTTCCCACAGTTACCACGGTGCTGGACTGAATGAGGCAAAGGACACTGAAAACAAAGCACCCGTCACTTCACTTCTCCCATCTTCATTTTTATCCCATTTGAACCACCTGGCATTTTTCTGTTCAAGTGTTACTCTGAAGACATTCAAAACAGCCCAAATGTTTTAACCTTGTCAGGTTGAGCCACTACTAAATTTCCACCAGCTAATATCAAATGTATACAGGACTAATGTTATTAAATGAAATTCCTCCTACCTGGACTTCTTTATTACATCTCAATGAGATTGAAAGCCAAAATTAGAATATGTTGCTTTCACATGTATGTGTGTGAGAATGTGAGAAATGCTAGTTAGAATTTTCCTTATAATGTAAATAAATAATGAAATGTAAAATAATTCAAACCATGTTATATATTTTAATGTACAAGGAAGGTGGGGCAGAATTAACACTGAACTTTTGGCTTTAGCATTACATTTACTACCTTCCAAGAATTAGCTTTTAGTGATGATGTGTTCTCAGATGTTGCATGCTCATTTTTCAGTCATAACTTTCTAATAATACTAATCAGATAATAATGCTTTCTTTCTTCTTCTTTTCTTTTTTTTTCTTTTTTTCTTTTTTCTTTTTTCTTTTGGAAAGAAAAAAATTTCATAACACTGGTCCCTGTCCCTCACTTTTTGTCAAGGCTTTGAAGTGGACAGAGACACAAATTGAAGTCACTGCATCCATGTAGCTTTGGAAAAACTTGTAACTTTTTGTGTTATGGGGGAAAACAGAAATCACTGCAATTGAGCCCCTCCTTACACAAGTTATTCTTTCTGTGTTGAGTGTCTTAAGAGCTTTCCATCAATTCATATTTCCCAACACCAGCATCAATACCATTCCTTAAGAAAAAAATCTCCATGGAAATAAATCTTCTCTGTTTTGAAATACTGCAGTGAAATAAAGAGTTGCTTTCTTTGAAATACAACATCCCTAAAATGATATCCCCACTATGGAGGGAATTGTGTTAATGTGAGCCACTGAGGTGATCTACTTAAATTTATAAGCCACATACTCTGAAGACAGGAGGTCAAATCTGCTGAAAATTGAATAAAAAATTTGTTTTTTTCTGTCTAAACTCCCTGACCATGGCTATACTTTGTGCCTTGAGTTACTAGATAATCAAGATATACAAGCTGAAAAATCCATCCCTCTGGAACTTTCAGTGTTTGGCACTATTTCTGCCTTTCTAAGGGAGAAGATTTATTTTTACACACAACAGGGCATTTCCTCCACTCAGATCACAGACACAAGATGACTTTACACCTATCATTCTTAAGATTAAAAAAGGGTCCAGAGTACTGCTTGTCCCTCATTCAAAAGCACACCAAGCAGAAGGTCCTTTATAGGATTAGTCTTGAACGGGGTAAAAACAACCAGGTTTTATCAGGCAACTGGAGTAAACATTAAATAGTATATATAATAATTTGAAGTCCATCAGCAAGGTTTTTAAACATGCAAGGATGGTATTACTTTTTATTAACATGAAAATCTGCAAGGTAAATGCTGTAAATGCTACTTTGAAAAATTTAATTCACTTTGAATAGTGACACTAGATGACTAGAGTTCTTTTATGTACAGTGGCTCAAGAAAACCTTCTGTGGTTCAAATAAACTCATCAGAAAGATGGCAGCAGAGTCTACACCTTTCAACTTCACTAGAACAAAAAAGCTTTCTCAGAGACACTGGATGAATTTTCTAGCTAACCCTAGATTTCAGTGTCTTTTTGGGATGCATATGCAAAACTTTTCTTATCAATAAAGAAATACCCAGTCTACAAGAGACAAAAAATCTTCAGTATTACAATATCAGGCTGCACCTCAGTACAACGTCTTGCATTGCCTGAGAGTTCTCTAAACTAGAGCTCTCACTTTTACTTCAACAGGAGGCTCGATCCAGATCTCAGTGGAATTAACAGGAGCATTTCTGTTAACTTAGACAGGACTCAGGGCCAAGGTCAACAATATTAATTTGCTTTAGCTCCAGGCAGACTTCCTCCTTTTTCAAGAGTAAATCTTCACCTTGCTTGAAATTCAACAATGTGTAAAGCTTGGAAAGTTACAGTTTCTCCTAATGACCTCAGAGCACCTAATGTGGGTGTGTGCACGCCCTATCCTCAAGTGCAAGGTCACCTTGGATCTCATTTACTTCTCTGTAGATGGGATTGGGAAATTCTTTGGACTAGAGCTTGATGCATAGTATTTGTCACCACTTTTTTCTTTGAAAAGTAATTCAACTTTTTTTGGCTTATCCACAAATCTTCAGTAGGTGCCTTGCATTTCTGTTAATATAATTGCCTAGGCAAACTAAATTGCAGAACAGCAATGACAAAAACATTTTCCTGCCAAACTTTCAAGTCTGGTTAAGAATCTGTCTGTCTGCCCCCTCTCTTTTTTCCCTCCAGCCTTCCTTTGGATGCTGTCTGCCTTTTGGCAGACTTAGAGATGCATAAAACAGTACCTTCAGCATATCAACACAAAAATGTTAGCAAGATGATGACAGATATTTCCCAGTTCCTCACATTTTAAGGTCTTGGTTTGTTAATTTGTGTTTTGTTTTTTTTTCCTTGTATTTCATGTGTCTCTTTGGTCACCAATACAGAAAACTTCCAGTGCCACAGGTTATTGATACTAGCAGAACTCATAAAATTACGGATAAGCCGGGACCAACCAATCTAAAAAAGTTTAAATGGGGATAAAAGCCATAACTATTCTGTAAGCTGATAAAAACAAGGAACATATTTTAAAACCATGGAAGGTTCCTAAGGTTAAACATAATTCTCAAGGGAAAATAGTAAAGGATCAGGGAGAGCATTTCTTTCTTTTTACACTCTGCATGGATTTATGTTAAAATATTGAAAAAATACACCTGAAGATTCAAACTTGATATTGAGCTAAATGTTTTAATATGTGGGCATGTGTACTTTCATAACTGTAAGTGTAAAAAATATTATTGTCACAGTCTCTGTGAGTCTACAACTATGCCATAGGTGCCTGATTGAAAGTCAGTGAAATTTAAATTCCTCAGTTAGATGTGATGCCTTAACTTTTAGCTTTCATAGATTTTATAGATTCTGTACTGAATTAGGATATAACTCTGGACTTCATAGAAGGTGTTAGTGAGTTCTCTTTACAGTTTAGTTAGACAAAACAATCTTTTTCCTGCCTTCACTTTCAGGCCCAAAAAGTATCAACAACAGTGAATTCAGAAGAGCAATCTGGGAGGATGAGACCTCATATCCTGAAGCTGTAATTGGACAGTTAACCCCAATATGTAAATGGACCCAAACTTATAAAAGTGTGAAAACCTGTGACCCATTGTCCATCTTGGGTGTAGCCTCGGCCAGACCCTTGTACTGCCCAAGGTGTATCCTTTGAAGGCCTTTTTGATAAATACCATCTTTATTCCTTTAACAGTGTCTAGCCTCTGTTCCAGGCAGCCTCTCAAGTAATCAGATGATTCTGAAATTTTTTCTCTCCTTTTTACAGAATATACTTAGGACCAGCATTTAAATTTCCATGACTGGAAAGATATGTAATGCCAATGTCTTTGGGTAAAGATAATAAGCCCTAAAGAAGATATGAAAAAAGGCAAGGAGTCAGAAGGTGGAAGAAATACAAGAAGATGGCCAAGTGGGAGAAAATATAGATATAAAACAAAATGTCTGGCAGAATGCCCAGGCAGAATTTTCCATATGTATCAAGGTCAGGCATCACAAGTTTTTCTGAAGATAAATCCTGTATATGGAATGAGATATCTAAACAAGCAACAGAAGATACTTCCTCTCTCTTTCCTGTGGATATTGTGGCTGCTAATTAGAGCAGTAGTTTCAGATAGTGACTGAGGCAGTGTGTGCCAGTCAGGAAGTTACAGACTAACAATGGAATTGGCAAACATACAATCAGCAAAGGTGGAATCAGCAAGCTGGAGCTGCAGGCAGCAAGCTCAGCACAGGCACCCAAGGGAACCCGGGCAAACCATGAGAAGGAAAAGGCTCCCTGGGACCAGAAAGACGCTGAAGTTCCATGTAGGGTGGTCCTGGGCAAGAACTTAACTGATAGTAGCACAAAACTTTCATAGGGCAGGAACATCAGCTCAGCTCTCTTATTCTCTCTAAGACTATGTTATATTTAATGTGCGGAATTAAAATTTTACTTTAAATAGTGTAAAAGTTATAGAGCAGCTAGAGAAGGTGAGAGGTTTATAAGTATTCTGTGAATTGTTCATCTTCACGTGTGGCATTCTTTTTGCCAGTTCATGTTTGTGTGTAACACTTTATTTTCTTTATTTTTTTATAAAGCAAGGATCTAAGCTTTCATACAGACTTTATACTGTCCCTGCCTTTAGGAATCCCATTCCTTGAAAACTGACAGGAAATGAGCCTGTTCTGATGCATGGCAATTCTTCCCATCTCATCTCCATATTTGTGGTACCCTTCAGAACTTTCTCCTTTAAAGTACTTCCACAAAGAGTCACTTCAAAGGCTGGAGTCAGCCTGTGAAGTGCAGGTGGGGGAGCCTGTGTGAATAAGCTGGGGAGAGAGGCAAGTGGTGGCTCATGCTGTCAGCCAGCAGTGACTGTTTGCAAGGGCTGGAAAGTATTGAAATCATTGCAAGAGTGGTTCATCTTAACATTTATAGCCCAGCAAGCATGTGATGGAGACCTGATTTGATTACAGCTTGCTTAGAGTAAGTATCATTCAGTGGGATTAAACTAGATTATGGAATTAGACAACAGAAGAACTGCTTTCCTCTTTAGTCTGCTTCATTATCTCTTTGAATGCTCTGTGAGGTCCCTCTGATGTTGTCCAGAGTGCTTTGCTTTCCCTATTCCTGCCTTTTTCTAGAATAATTTATTTCATGTAAATTAATTCCACTCTGATTCTCCAAGCCTGAATGTTTGGGAAAGTCTCTTACAATTTGAATGCTTATGTTACCCTCTTAAAATTTTAAATTTATCTCAGAACCCCTTAATCTTTCTCTTTCTTCTTTCACAAATATCTCATCTCAAACATGCATGAAAATAATTTATTTGTCCATATATATGTGATTAGGAATTTCAGTCTTCAGGTGCAAACAGTAAGTCAGCATATGTTGGTACCTGTTGGCTGGGTGATAAGAGGCATTCATTGGTTTGTAGAGGCAGTTTCACATAAGGCAAAAAATAAACTGTCTTAATATGATAGAGAAATCTGAATTTGGATATGTTATATCTTAAAGTACCACACACATGCTCTGTGAAGACAGATGTTTACTGTTCTGATATATTCCCTCTGTATCTTATTTTAAAAGTTAAAACTTTAGCATAAAATATTGAAATTCAAAATAATTTTTATCAAAAATATTTATCAGTTAATGTAGATTTTTTTTCCTGTTTCTCCATGTGTGGGTATCTTATGCTGTAACTTCCAAGACTGAAGAAGTCCTAATTACTTCTAATTTTCTAGATTGACTAGATTTAAGATGTCTCTGTTATTAATATTCTCTGGATAAGGAGTCCCACAGATGGATCAGGGCACCTTTCTTGAGAAATGCTGTATAACCACATAACTGACCACACCTAAAACTTAAATTTTAAGTTTTGAACTGCTGGTAGCTTCTGTTGCATATGTTTCTTATGTGTATGTTTCTCATTAACATATGGAATAGGAAAGGCAACAAATAGACATGGTAACAGTAGTGTTTTCTATCATACCTATTTTTTATATAGAAACACTTGTTCACTAATCACAGTGAATGTTTTGTAATTTTTTTTTGCATAATCTCATTCTTTTTTGAAATATTTTGAGGAAGTTTTAGCATTTAATGCAAGAGAAATGAAAGTAGTAGCAGCCTAGATTTCTAATTTTATAAGTAAATAATATATTTAGTCTGTGATTTTAGAAAAGTTTCTTGACCTACTTGTGCTTCATTCAACCCAACTGTAAAATTGGATGAAACCCAGGGCTGCAAATCCCTAAGTGCTGTAGTGAAGCTTAATTTAGCTGAATACTGTAACATGGTGCCCAGGTAACTGCTGTAAGTGATCAGTATTCCAGGGCACTGATCCACTGAGCAAATATGGCACTGCAGGTAAAGGAAAGGAACTAAAATATTTCTTTTGCAATGCCTCTACACAACACCCCTGGATCCCAGTATTCTGTCTCAAATGAGTCTAACATCTTTGGAGCCAGCCCTTTATGCTTCTTCTCCCCCCCAAAACTTCCTTCACTAACAGATAGCGTCAGAGAAACTTTGTGCACATGTTATCACAGACAGAGATGATGTTTTAACACACATACAGCCAACAATCTTCTCCAGAAATGTACCTTCATAGAAAGCAGTGGAAATGCAGGATGCAAGTTCCTACATGTTCCTTTATCTAAGCAGCCATGCACACCAGTAAAACGTAGCTGATGCTGTTGGCTGAGAATAGCACGTTCATGAGTGAGTTCAGCCTCCATTCTTGCCCCCTTCCTGTCTCCTTTGGACTGCCATGGTTCTTTAGGATAGCCATAGGGAGGCTCAGGAAGAAAGGCATTATTTTTTTTTTTTTTCAGCTCTGCTCCTTCTCAGGTTCAAACTGAAGTCTTGTAGTAATGCTTTTGTTGGCTGGTGTTATTAGAAAATTTTCAGAATGCTAAGAGCCTGAGCAAGAGCCGTGTGCTGTATTTGGGAGCTGTGTAATTCACTCAGCGGGCAACAGGGAGGCCAGGTAAAGCAATAGTTTATCCAAGGAAGAAAGCTTGAGATAAAAACTGCCATAGGATCCATCCCTGGAGACAGCAGAAGGTAGAAGAGATATCTACACCAGAGATTGTGGGGAGGAATTAAAGCTGTCCAAGTGACTGAAACAGAGCATTATGAGTGCTTAATATTCAGTGGGACACAGCTGAGGCCTCCTGAGCTGCACAGCTCAGGGAGCTGCCTGCAGGACAGTCATGGCAAGCATTTGGGGATCCCCTCATGGCAGAGCAGGACCAGTGACAGCTTTGGGTAAGCAGTGTTTCCTATTAGCTACTGTTGCATGGCTGCTGTAGAGGAACATATGCATAGGGAGCATTGACTTTTTCATTTACAGAAGTAAAGAAAACAGAATGTGGGCAGATCCTCAGCTGTGTATTTTGTCACTACCCAATCAGTTTATACCAGCTGAGGAGCTGCCCCTGCACTAGTCAAAGCAAGACTTAAATTTCCATATGCTTGCCCCACTGTCTAGATGACAGCCTGAGATTTCATGGCTGATGGACAGGGTAGTCTTGTTTTTCACTCCCCCAGATCATGTCATATGAAGATATTGCCACCTGTCACAGCCTTGAAAAGCTTTTCACTCTTAAAGACCTCACTGTTCCATAGCTTAGTTTCTTTGCTCTTGCTGTGTAGAAACCTGATGGAAGCAGTATAAAAATGGAATCTTTATTCACCTACAAAATCATAGAATACCTCGAGCAGGAAGGAACTCACAAGTATCATCAAAGTAAGTCCAACCTCTGATCCTGCACTGGCCAGCCCCAAGAGTCACACCAGGTGTCGGAGAGCAATGTCCAAAGGCTTCTTGAGCTCTGCCAGGCTGGTGCTGTGACCATTCCCTGGGGAGCCTGTTCAGCACCCAACCACTCCCTGGGTGAGACATCTCTTCCTAATATGCAGCCTAACCCTGACTCAGCCTCATGCTGTTCTTTCAGGTCCTGTCACTGGTCATCAGAGAGCAGAAATCAGAGTCTTCCCCTCCCCTTCATGAGGAAGCTGCAGACTGCAATGAGGTCTCCTCTCAATATCTTCTTCTCCAGGCTGAACAAACTCAGTGATCTCAATCATTCCTTTCCTCCCAAGGCCTTTCAGCACCTTCACAACCCTTCTGACAGCTTTATATCTCCCTTTCCTTGTGGTGCCCAGAACTGCCCCCAGCACTCGGGGTGAGGCCATCCCCGAGCAGAGCAGAGCAGAGCAGAGCAGAGCAGAGCAGAGCAGAGCAGAGCAGAGCAGAGCAGGACAATCCCCTCCCCAGCCCGGCTGGCCATGCTGTGCCTGATGCCCCCAGCACAGGGACAGCCCTGCTGGCTGCCTGGGCACTGCTGACTCACATTCAGCTTGCCATGTGTCAGGAGCCCCAGGTGCCTTTCCACAGCGCTGCTCTCCAGCCTCTCATTCACACGAGGGTGAAGCCCTCCTGTGCCCCGACATTTGTGCTGAGGAATCTCGCGTGTTGTCCCCGTGTTAGCCCAACTGTGTGCCACAGTTTGGCTGTTCCCAGCAGGGGAAGTGCAGATGGTGAGTCCTGGCAGGCAGTGCTATTGGAAGACTTTATGCTGTATGTGTACAGGTTGTTAAGCTAACTGACAGGTTTTATGCAGTATAGGCTGCTGAGATCTTAGAAAAATTACCATTTGCAAGTCAGAGGTCGGCTGGTTCTTTAGACAACTTAAATCTCTTAGTCCTGTAGCAATGGTGCCATATGGTCCTCACTGCTTGTTGCCTTGAAATAATAGTAAAGAGAGTCAAAAGTCTGTTGTAGTCAGATTGCAGTGAAATATGGATGCATTCCTGTGAGCCTGTTAGATATACAGGATGCAGTGCAGCATCAAACCAGTCTAAGGCTCCCCTAATCAGTACTTGGAAAGTCAAAGTTTCTGATTGTGAATGGTACCCTGGTACAAAAATACAATACTACCCTGGTACAAAGACGGAATTTGATGTGCCTGTTCACGGCCCATAATTGAAAGGCACCTCCACTGGGGATGAGGTATTTCAAAGGGGTACTGCTGGTAATGGGGTTAAATCCATTTTTGTGATTAAAAAGAAGTAACCAGCATAGTAATGACACTTTCAATTGAAGAAATTGCAAATAGCTCTTTGGACAGAGCAAACTCACACAGTGAAATTATGAACATGAGCACAAAAGAGCAAAATGGGATCTGTGAGAAGGAGGACGATGACCTGTGCTTGAGAGGAAATTATTTTTTGCACAGCTATTCTGTTGGAAGAATGTTGGAACCTCAGGCACAGAAAATGTTCCTTTTTCTGTGCTGACAGGCTCAGACACTTGAGAAGCACTGGGTTTAATCTAAGACCATGGAGAAAGCTTCTAAAACTTAGTGGAGAACCTGGAAATGTTAATGTGTGTGAATTAGATAGAATTATATTAAGTCACTGAGTGAAAAGTACAGAGTTTAGAGTTTGAGATATAGTAGTGAATGGAGGACAAGATGGAGGATTTAGGTGGTGTCCCTTTCTCCTTCTTCTTCTTCTTCTTCTTCTTCTTCTTCTTCTTCTTCTTCTTCTTCTTCTTCTTCTTCTTCTTCTTCATGGGTTGTGGGTAATATTGTATGATTGGGCAGAAAAGTCCACAGTGCAGAACACGACTGTCTAGTTACTGGATTAACAGTAAAAATAAGTTAGTTGGCATCTTGTAATTGGGTAGTTTATGCTTAAAAGGCCTTGAAAGGAGACACCAGGGTGGTCATTTCTTTGTTAGCTCAGTGTGTAGACGAGGTCACTGTCTGTAATCATGTAATGTAGATAAAGAAGAATAAACAATGAAGTCCAGACTCAAAAACCATCTGTCTGCTCTTCAATCCCAATCCTGGATGAAAAGAACTAGCTCACACTCCCTCAAAGTGAGGCATCCCCTTATAAACTGGAGCACTCTTTACAGAAGAAGGAAGCTGACTACTCACCAAGGCTGAAATGAGGGCTGCTAGTGAATGTGTGTGATATGTGCTAGACCTTTTGTCAGCAGGAAATACCATCAGCAATGTGAGAAGCAATTCCTTCTATTTCATCTTGCAGCATGCCAGAGCCTGAGTGGGAGAGCACAGCGTCCTTGTGGCTCCCCATATTTTTGAGCAGAGGAATGCTGGCACAGTGAATACCACTTGTCATCCTTCTCAAATCCTTGGAAAGAGGAATAATTGCCTCATGTCCTGCTTATCCCATCATAAAGTGAGACATGACGGGACCTAGCTTTTAATAAACGAAAGGCTGTAACTCTTAATTAATATGATAAGAAACTAGAACAGATTAAACTAATCTTTTCAAAACTGTTACTTCTACTGTAGACATGAGAGAACATGAATTTTATACAGCTATTTGGAAAGCATAAAGCTTAAACAATGCCAAAGAGACAGAAATTGAAGATAAAAGGAAATCTGAGATGGATACCAGAAGATTAATATGTGAAACCTACCAGGGACATGGACCAGCTGCTTGAGGAACAGGATGGAAGAAACCTGTTCTGAAGACTTTTAAAATTAAATAACACTAGCACAAAACCCATTTCAATGTACACAAGTATGTGAGAAAGACTATAGAAGGACTAAAAATCTGTAACACCGATGTTTAGCTTCTGCAAGGTATGTAGATAATTCTGTCACCCTAATTTTAAAATTAATTCTTTAACAATGCTTAGAGACGAGAAATTACCATCTGATAATCAAAGTATTTATGAGATGCAATACTGTGACCATTTTTTCGTTCTTCCTCCTTATTTTTCCTGATCTATTACTGAACATGAACACATAGAAAACAAGGCACATATTCTTCCATCCATATATCTTTATTTAGCCGGTGGAAAGAAGGAAAAAATGCTTCTTTCCTGCTGTGACAGTGGCAAATTCATAAATTGGTGGTTCTTTGATAACAGGCTTATGTCCAGTAAAGTAGGTGTGGAGAAAGCTGGTTGCTGAAACAATACCTGAGTGATCGGTTACTAGCTCGGTTAAAAGATCCTGTTACTCAAAATAAGAATTTATTTCCAATGGACAGTGTTGGTTTATGTAAGCTGTATCTTGAACATATCTCTTATGGATCACTTTGGGGGATATTTTGAGGCTGGCTGATGAAATATCACCTCAAAATTCCCTAAGGTCATGTGACAGACCACAGTGAAAGTTACAGAGAGACCTTAGGCTTACAGAGTTTTCATTCTAATCACTACCTGCTGAAAATCTTTCCCTTCATACTAAAAGTATTTTGTACCACAACTTTTGATGAGCCCCATGAATATTTAGGCTATTCTCTCTTGCAATGATACTGATAAATTCCACCCATACCTCTGAGAGTCTGGTATAACTGGCTTAGTATTTCAACCTGTTCTTGAGTTGAACTTCTATTAAATAGATTTGGTACAGTGATAGAAATTTTGAGTAAAACTTGAAGTATGTAGCCTAAGAAAAGTTAAAGGTTAAATAAGTCTGATTTTCCTTACTGGTTACATCTTCTGAGAGAGTGAAAACTCTCATTTCTGTGGTCTGGACTCTGCTGTTGGGCCACATCTCCCCTGGCACACAATATTCCAGTGGAGGCCTTATCAGCTGTGAGAAGAGCCAAAAGACTTTGTGCATCTGGCAGGCTTGTGTTTATCCACCTCACTGCAGGGACTGCCCTTTTGCAACACTGTGACATTTGCTTCTATTCCCTGATGCAGATACTCAAATAGACATTCCAAGAAAATATTTGGGTTGCTGATAATATAAAAGAACATGATTAACTGCACTCCATTTGAAGAGCCTATGGTCACAGGACCTTTAGTTTTCCAAGGTTTTTTATGTGCAAGTTATCTAAATTATTCTAGACACTGTCATTCCACTCTCTTATTTCTAACCTCTTAATGAGCAAGTATTTTTGTATGTTGAATGCTGCCTCTGACTTATGTATTGGAAAGAGGTTTAAATCTATATTAACCTAAATCATTATGTGCAGTTCATAATATTTAAATTCAGTAATCTAAATGAAGATGATCTGTGGTGGACTAGAGCAATGAAGAGAGGCAGGCCCATGGCAAACTCCAGCTACTGAAGGGAGAAATTACGCTTTAGGAAACTTGGGAAGTGGTACAGACTGTACAACATCATCTCTGATTGCTTCTGGTGTTGGGGAGGGGCTGAGGTCAAAGAGAAGATGGGAACATGAGGTGGTGCTGGGGTCTTTTGGGGCTAGCTCAGTTGCTCCAACATGCACCAGGAGTGGGATGGACCGGGACAGCAAGGATCAGGACGGCAAGGACTGGGATAGCAAAGATCAGGATGGCAAGGACTGGGATAGCAAGGATCAGGATGGCAAGGACTGGGATAGCAAGGATCAGGATGGCAAGGACTGGGATAGCAAGGATCAGGATGGCAAGGACTGGGATAGCAAGGATCAGGATGGCAAGGACTGGGATAGCAAGGATCAGGATGGCAAGGACTGGGATAGCAAGGATCAGGATGGCAAGGACTGGGATAGCAAGGATCAGGATGGCAAGGACTGGGATAGCAAGGATCAGGATTGCAAGGTGAATCCCGATCTGGCTTAGAGCCCAATGCTCTACGACACAAGATGATTCCACATTGAGGGCAGGAGAAAGGACATGTGATTTCCAAAGAGCTTTACTTCTTGGAAGGGACAGGGATCAAAGACAAAAGACACAGGAGTGCAGCAACTAATATATGGGGGAAGAGCAAGGGGAGGGTATGAATTAACCAATGAGGGAGACTTAGGGGAGGAATCCAAGAAAAGGTTTACAAAGCACAAACCAATAAGGGAACACAGTGGGAGGGAACAGGGTACATAAACCAGTGAGGGACTGAGCAACAGGAACTCTCTGGAACAGGGGGTTGGTATACAGGGGATTGACAGGTAGTGGGAGGAGGAACAGGGAACATTCAGGAATAAGGGGCAGGTGTCAGGGTGGATTGGCAACCAGGGTAGGAGGGCACAATTGGGACTTAACAACGCTAGGAGGGAGGGTACAGTTTAACAATACAAAAGGTACCAAATACAATGAACAAAAATGCGCTGCAACAGAAGCATTTTGTTATTCTGTTACTCCTGTAAAAAATTCCCCATCTCCTGTGGTGATGTAAGGGTGGCAGTCTGAAGTTAAGAGCTGTTCATGTGTGTACTGCTGTCACATTCTAGCAAGGACTCAAGCATCAGGGGACCTACAGACAGTGGGATATGCTATTTCACCCCTTTCATCCTTTTGTTTTGTTTTGTTTTGCTTGACCATCCCTTGGAGATCTCTTCCTCCTCATCCTCTTGCATGTAAGCTTTGTTGTTCATATGTTTGGATGAAATGAGAGTTGAGAATACATCTGCTCATTGAAATTAGAAGTACAATTAGTGAAATGCCTAGCACTGATATCTGAATAAATGACTTATATCTTGTGTTAATTCTTCAGATCATAAATTTATACTTGAAGAAAAATGCATAGTATCTGAAAAAAAATCAATTTCCATTGTATAGTCAAAGGGCAAAAATACATATATATGTATAACTTGATTCTTCCCTGGCAGTTACTTATCTAGTTTACTTGTAGAAATTAATGTAAAACAGGGCTCTCAATATGTTTATTTTCATCCTCTCTTGGCCTTGTAAGGTAATTGGCTGACAGATGATGAGATTTTCAAATGGTGAAGCAATCGGCTGTGACACTGGAACTGAGCATAGACTGAATCTGGTGCTTCTTTTCTACACTGAGTTATAGACCAGCTTCATTGAAATCTCATAACAAAAATGAGTTCATGATTTCCCCCACTTATTAGAGAAAAGAACAACCCCTGGTGCATTTAGAATATTTATTATGTGACATTATTAGCACATTCCCATTGTCCAAAATGCTTTGTAAATTAATTGGAAACAACTTAGCCAACAAAGCAGTCTCTCATTTACTCTTCTTCACATAATTCAAAAAAAGAAAAAAAAGGTCCAAGCCATTCATTTTATAAAGCATTTAATACAGTTTATGGTAGCAATAATCCTCTTGAAATTGGTTATATTACTATAGTTTGTTATAGTGTTAACTGCCCTTGTCTTCAGCTTGGTCCATTAACTGAAAATCCAGCCATTAACTTATAATGGGATGATTTCTTCAGGATTATTACCTGATTCTTAGCTTGAACATTAACACTCCTGAAGGATAGTGAAACAGTGATGAAATGTAACAAAAGTTCTCAGTTCAGCTTTTATGTAGTAGAGATCTATTTACACAAGATATTTCTGAGGCTTGCATGTAGTTTACTTTATTATCTGTTTCACTGAAGATGGACCCATGCAAGCAGCACCTTTATGAAAAAGAGCACTTGTTGGCCCAGATTATCAGTGGCAGATGAGAGACAAGAAAGGTGATGTTAAATGTGGCAGTCGAATAATGGAGATGTAAAACTCACTCGCTGTTATTCTCTTCAGTGGAAATTTTGCCTATGGCTTCAGTGGAAAAAGATTCAAGTCCAAAAAACAAGGAGAAAATGATTTCCTATCATTTTGGAGATACCTACTAAAAGGGGATGTAAAAGGGGATGGGGAATCATAAGCAAAAGGCTATTACAGGTGGTTTAGGTGATAGATCTGTTCAGAGAATGGAAAGCCTACAGGAATGCCTTAAAGCCTGTCCTTAGAATACTCCTGTGACCTACATTTTTGGTCCCTAAAGTAACATCTTTCTTTGAGTGGGCAATGCCAAACCTGAGAGAGGTTAATTATAAGCTATACAGCATAATTAATTGACCCTGCAATCCACTCCAGCAAAATATATGGCTACTAATAAAACTTTGGTGTGAGTTCTGGAATTACTTTTCTGCTTCAAGCTTATCTGACTTCTGAGGGTTTTTTCTCATACCCTTAAATTTTATCAGTCTGCTAAGAATGATCAGACAAAATGGGATAAAATATACAGCATCAGTAGGTTGTAGGAACAACCTTTCAAATGAATTCACTCTAGCTTCTAGCAGTGATGATTTGAGCTGGGCATTCTTCCTGTAGTGCAGGGCTCCTGCTGTGAAAGAAAGAAAACTCAGGAAATCCTTTCTCCTACTTTGTACCAGGTATCAATATTTGCCTACCTGTTCTCTGATGCTAAAGAGAGAAACCAGGCAACACAAATTTCCTCTGTAGGAGGGCATCTGGGCTCATTCTGCCACCTCCATATAGAGCTGTTCCAGAAGTGTGTGGTGTTTTGAGCAGTCCATCTGCTCAGAAGGTAGTGGGGAAATACTTCTAGGCAATAACAAGAATAACTGAATTGTAAATTTACTGCTTAGAGAAGGTGCCATAAGTGATGTTGATAAGAATTACTGAGAGTGATTGGCATCATTTAATTCCAGCACAAAATAATTGGCAAATGGGATGGCAAAATAAAAATATCTGCAAATACCAACATATTCCACAGGCAAGTATATATTCCACTTCCCAAATATCTGAGAGAGGGTCTGGTCTGGCAGCACATACTAGGAATAGAAACTTGATAGAACAAGGAGAGGAATACAGTGGAGAAATCACATGTACACTTTTAATTAAAAAGAAGGGACTGAATGTAAAGCGTATGGCTTTCCTATAAAGAGTACTCAAAAGGGAGGACAAAAATGGTTTTCCTGGAAAAAAGAACCTGTTGTGTTAAAATCAACAGGTGGACCCCAATTGACAGCTTTAGAACTATTGATGATTCACAGCCTTTGGGAAAATTATCTGAATTCATCTTTTCAAAATGAATGTAGTCTTGCTTTTGCCCTCTTTTGAGATCCACAAATGAAAAATATTTGCGCAACACCAATCATGGAACTTCAATTGCTGTAAAGTAAAAAATATAGTCACAAGTGCACCTGAAATTAAAATGTTAAGATTTCTAGCACCTACATAACTTAAGTTTGGTTTCCTGTGTGATTGCCTCGCTGGCACCTCCCCTTGCACACACCAGTGTTTGCTCAGTCACTTGGAGGGTACAGCAGAAATTCTCATGGCTTCAAGGACGTGTGCATTGCTACTGCTCTTTTCTACATGCCCCCTTTGAGTGGGTGAGCTGACCCTCTTTGTTATTCTCTATTGTGTTGTTCTTAATGCTAAGATCAGAAAAGAGATGCAATGAAAGCTTTTAGAGCATGAAAAAGAACTGTGCTTAGCCTGATGAAGAGCAATCTCTTTTTTTTCTGCTCTTCACTGTAATCAATTTTATAGATTGTACTTCAAAATGAAAAGGATAAAATATTTTTAAGAATACTGCCAAAATGACATCATGCTCCTGTCCTTCAAGCCTTCCTCTTTCTGCAGCTCACTTCTATTACAAAAAAAATGGAAAGCCAGAACACACAAAACAAAACCTGATTATTTTTCAACTTAATTAAAATGTAATTGTCAAGGTTCTTGAAAAAGATGTAGGGCACATGCAGTTTATTATGTAAGCACTTTATTCCTCATATGATTTGACTTTAAATCTGTAGTCTATTTCTGCTTTTCAATCTCTTTCACAAGTGATTTTGACTATGTATGACAACACAGCATATATTTATGTCATTTTGAGGAAAAATACTGCTGAAGCTGTAAAGGATATCCTTTCATTTTCATGGACAAATTAACACATACATTCTCTAAGTAAAACTGTTCACTTTCCTGCAAAATAGCAAAATTGAAAAAATCTTTAAAAATATTTCACTATCAGTTGCTTTCCATTTCTTTTTTACCCTCTAAATTTAATAAGTGGATTTTCAAGGACAAGAACTTCTGTGGACTTATGCCTTCAGAGAAACACTTGGGGCATACAATAAGTGTGCAAGGCAATGCTTGGCACTGTCTCAGTCTCTATATTGGAAGGCATGTCAAATAATTTACTAAGTTTGTACTTTGTACAGGTCTGTGAACCTTAAGTGAGTCTCAAATCCTGTTCTCAGCGTGGTACTATGGACTACAGGTGCAAGTGAGGAGAAAGGTGGTCTGGTTTTAGTGGTGTTTATTAACTTCCAAAGTTTTAAATTGTGTTAATCAGCAGGTTTTTATTTTGAGGTGTTTCTGCTGCAATCTGAAAATCAGACAGGAGCAAATGCATCCCTGTAAGGCATGTGTACTCCCAGCACCTCAGTGCTCTGTGTGTCTTTGCTGAGGAAGGGAATAGCTGAATTTCTCCCAGGGTGCTCCATTTCCCCAGAAGTTGTTTCAGCTTTGGGGGTCAGTAATGAGAGCTCATCAGATAGAAGGTAGCATGAACTGCATTTTCACAGTGAAGAAGATAATTTGATTATTGGTTAAACCACGCTTGCACAAGGGGCCCAACACAAGTGCAAGTGTTTCTGGCAGTGTCTGTCCTAAGTGAGCCAATTCAACCCTTGGAGTTACCATTTACTCTGTGGATAACTATGGACAGGATTATTCTGAGCCTGAGAGAGTTTTCAGCCTGTCAGTGCCTGATCTGTTCCCAAGAGAAAGTTTTTGGGAAACTTCTCCTTCAAGGACTGTTTTTTGTAAATAGGTTTTGGTTCTGAAAACAATGTCACACAGCTGTTCTGAATGTGTTTTTCTTGTTCCACCAATGGCACCAGAGAGGTGGTTCCTTTGGCCAGTCATGTTAACCTGTACCAGAGCATCTTATAAAAAGGGTTGCAAACCCCAAAATAAAGGCTTCTGCCTCACTGGGATCAAACCTCACTGTTGTGATATTGATTCCACTCTGCTATTTCATGTCTGCTAATGACAAGTAACTATTCACTTAACTAGTACTTCCATATAACTGATCATAAATTTCGAATCACAATGACTGATGTTTGGCTCTGACCCCCTAACTGATAGCAAATGAAGTAATGAAAAGAATTACATGTTCTCTTACATGTATCATTTTCAATGTTGGTTTGGTTGAAAAATCACTGTACTGTGGCTGCTGCTGCCCTCCCCCATCTATCTTTTTTCCCTTATTATTGGAAACGAGGCTAAATCATACTTTCAAAAACATGTTTGTCTATGTTTTCTCTGTGTTTCTCTATAATCTGTGCTGTATACCGAATCTAGATGAATTAGATGCTGAGGGCAGGAGTTATTTCCTTAAACACACTCTAGTCATTCTTCATGTGTCAGCAAAAAAGAATCTCAAAGTAGATTGCCTACCTGAGTTATAAATAGTAAGTTCATGACATCTTCTGTGTTGGGCCACAGTCTCCCAGGGACACTTTGTCTAATTGTCTGGAAGCAGAAATTAAAGAACAGGGGGTTATAAGATTTGTTGTGGCATATTAGATTTAGCCAGGTCTTGAGCTGGCCACTTATTGATAGTTTAGCTCTGTAATTTTAATTCATATAGAATTCTCTCTTCACATATTTTTCTTTCTTCTCAGCAATATTTGTAAAGATTTGTACAAACTTTAGGGTACTTTGCTTTTCTTACACACTTTTTAACAGAGGATACATAAATTATGTTCCTCTTTCAGTTTTTCTCTCCTTGTTTGTATTCAGGTGCTGCCTCTGCATATTGAAATCAAGGCACAATATCAGAGTTTACAGAATCACAGAATTGTTAGGGTTGGAAGAATCCTCTGGAGATCATCCAGTCCTGCCCCCTGCCCAGGCAGGGTCACTCAGAGCAGGTGGCACAGGAACGTGTCCAGGTGGGTTTGGAAAGTCTGCAGAGAATGAGACTCCAGCCTTCCCTAGGCAGCTGTTCCAGTGCTGTGCTACCCTCAATGTAAAGGAGTTCTTCCTCCTGTTGAAGTGGAACTTCTCATGTTTTAGTTCATGGCCAGTGCTCCTCATTCTGTCGTTGGGCCCCACTGAAAAGACTCTGGCACCCTGCTCTTCACACCCCTTTGAGATATGCATATGCATTGATAAGATCCCCTCTCAGTGCTCTCTTCTCAAATAATAGTCAGGAGTTAGCGCTGCAGAGCATCCATAGATGGTGCACACAGTGTGATACTGAACACAAACACACAGGAAAAACCTTTAAAGTCCTGCCAGACTTCATAATCCAAAATAGCAGAGTTTTCTGCTGCTTGAATGAATCCTCTGGGGTGCAATAAATCCACAGTTCCTGTGAGTCAGCACTTCAGTCAAACTGGAGCTTGTTCTGGGTACCCGGTGCTGTTTGCAGTCAGTGCTTTGCAGTGGGCCAGCTGCAGCTCTGCTGGGAACTTCTCTGCCATGGGCAGCTCGTACAACAACACCTTCTGCCCTGCCAAATAGAAGTCTTGAGTAGATTTCAAACACAGGGATGAGGCTGCTTTGGATCTTGCCTAAGGCCAAGTAGATGTGTGGATCAAAACTCTTAGCAACTGGGAGAGTAAAGCATGGTTGGAAATAATTTGCCTTGATGCTTTCTCAAGTGATGGTGTAGCACAGTTTCATCCAGCTCCCATTCTGTAAATTTGTAAAGGATGGTGTATTTGAGAGACAGCCATGGTTGCAAACATGCAATACATCTGAAAAAGAACAGTAAACATGTTGCTCTTGCAGTTTGTCTGAAAAATCAGTGATGAATGAGATGCTTGCAGAAGAACAAGCCAAAAAAATTCAAGTGCTCAATCAGCCATTGAAGAAAATTATATATTTGGAGACTATAGATTTCACACAGATTTTTTTATAGATTCCTACTATTTCTTCAGTTTAATGCACATTTGTTATACAAATCTGTTGTATTAAACCTCACCCTGCCACCTACAGTAGGTACAATTTTCCTATAAACAGGATTCTGTCTGACAAGGAAACTGGAGTTGGTTATAATGAGAACTTCTCTGATGACTTTTTTAGTATTGACATGCTTTAGTGCCCCAAAACACAGAGCATTGCTTTCATAAGAAGATATTTGAGATTATACAGAATATTCTGATGTATATTAATATTTTGGGTAAAGAATATGTTCAATCCTTTCTTGATGGCAGAATGAAAGCAAATATTTGTCTGTGACTGAGCTGTGGAGTTACATGTGTGAGCCTGACCAAGGAAAATGTGCTTCATGCATCTGTCTTTATGGCCTGCTATTTTGCTCATGTCAGAACTATCAGACCTGGGGATGTAAAATAAACTTGAGATCTTCAAATGCTTATTAAGATCTACAGGGCTGTTAGTCATGAGTTTGCTCAGGTATTTGAATGAGGCTGCACAATATTCTGTGAGAGACACATAATTTCCTTTGCAGGAGGACTGAGCAGCCTGGGCTATGTGCACAGATGTATATAGGAAGATGCAGTGTTTAATGTCACAGGAACAGCCAAAAGCAGATGTGGGTGTTATGGAAAATAGTATTGAAACCATTAACCTCAGTCAGACCTAGTGATGCTCTGTGAAGTGAGGGTGGGGAAGGCAGAACCTTTGCAAAGAGTTTTGTTTGTGTTTTTTGCTGGATTTTTAACCTCTTAGACCTTCATCTTAAACTGCTTGGCAAAATATTTATTATCTGAAATTTTGATTGTTACTGCCTAACCTATATTGATACTAATCCATGATATGTGAACAAAAACTAAATAAGGGCTTACCAAGGAAAAACATCACTCACTTGGTTTATCAGCTTGGACAATAACAGTCAGAAACAAAGATAATAAACTTTCTCTGTTTCAGCAATGTAAGGCCTAAAAGAAGCTCCTCTGAAAGTTTCTTTCATTATTCCTCTTTCTGAAAAACTTTAAATATCAAAAATTACATAATGAATATTTTATTTCTGTCATCTCATCAAATTATATAAGTTGGCCCTGGAAAATAATAGTCTTAAACTGATTGCTGCAGCATCAGACTCTTAAAAATATTCAGAAAAGAAAATGGCATATAATTGGGCAACTAGATAGGAATATAACTAATTATTTTGTAGGCTATCTTGAGTCCTTTGATAACTCTAATTTGGACTGAAGTTGTAAAACAAGTTGTTGTGAGTTTGGTTAATGAAAGGAAACTTCATTCTTTTCTCCCTGCTTGCATACAGACATGAAAGTGTTTACTATGAAATAGGTACATTCTCCCTTCAATATCACACTTCCCCACCCCCAGAAATCTGAAATTTCCTGAGAGGATGCAGTGATTCAAACAGACTGAATAATTTCAAAATAATGTAAAGAGGCCTGTGTCTTGGGTTTTTTTGTACTTTTAACCAATGGACAATCTGGAATCTAGTATCACTAAATCTCATTGAAATGTAACATTACAGATGCATTTACTCCTCCCCTCCTGTTTGCTTGTGTCTTTCTATCATGAAAATGTATGCTGAAGTCGAGATACCAAAATTGTGTTTGTCTACTCTAAAATGCTTGACTGCCACACATAGTGAAAGCTAGATTAGGAGAGAATCTGTACTTTTATGTCCCAGAGGGAAAAATATATATGTTATAACTCTAGCATCAAGGAAGCTAGTGATGAATATTCATGTTTATCAATCCTGATCTAATTAAAACTACTTAGTGTTAGACATTTACATGAAAGGCCAAACTAGATCTTTGTAGCTGTTAAAAGAAATTGTTTTAACATTGCACAGATTATGGGGGTATCTCATGCTGAGAACTTCTGTGCTAAAAGAATTAGTTACAACAAACCCAAAAAGAAATTAAAGTAAAATGTCTCAAAAGAACAGCATTTTAAGACCTCATGTTAGAGGTTTATATGAGGACTTAGGAGGATCTTCAAAGTATTAAACCTCACAAAGCTACTGAAAGGATAAATGGTTTCAAGTTTTTTTATTTGGTTTTGTTTTATTTAAAAGGAGCATTAACAGAGAGGAATCAAGACCCCAATTTCATAAACTACTTGATTCCCAAACATTCCAGTGGTGTGGGCTCTGCAGAAAATGTTAATGGATGCTTTTTGGCATGAGACTGCGTGACAGATAGAAAAGCATTTTTGCTGCAGAGTTGTAGAGAAAGTTTGGGACTTAAACTTATTGAGTGCAGGGGCTGAATTAAAGGGGGCAGATCCTCAAATCTATGTCCCTAACCTGTGGAGTCTCCTGCAGTCAGTGTTCCCATCCTGCCCTGCCTCAGCCTCTGCCCCTGGGGGAAGAACATTTTCACTGAAGTATGAACAGCCCTGTGAACTCCTCTCTCCAGGCTTGGCTTGGCTTTCTCCAGTGTTCCTACAGCCACGTGGAATTTGGAAAACTCAACACCTCATTTCCAGCCTGTTCATAATGACCAGGACTGGTTGGGACTAATGGCCACTTGAGCAGCTTTACTTTTGCTCATGAAAAACATCGTTTTAAATATTCTATTCTATTCCAGATAAAGTCTGTTTATTCTGGCAGATGTTCAGACTTGCCCCAGTCCATGTCAGTGTAGGGTGTCTCAAGCTTTCCACAAATCATTGTTTATAGTCTCTCTGCCAGTTTGGAGAGCAGAAAGATTTCTTTTTTTCTTTTTTCCCACCCCAATCCCCCCATAGCAGAAGAAAATTTTTAAAATTGCTTCAGGCATTTTCCTAAATTATGATTTAAAGTCTTATGATCTCTTGAGGTCCTTGAGAAATAGGCCAGTCTCTGATCACTCTTGAACAATTGCCAACTTGCCTGAAATACAGGGAGAAGAATAGGATATGTCTGCTTTTCTAATTTTATTTTTTAATATAGCAACTTGCATAATCCTCTTTTTAAGTGACAAAAAATTTAACTGCTCAAAATTATATATTTTTCCCTCTGTTATTTTCCACTGAATTATTTCAGAATGATAGAGAATATTTAAACCAAGCTTTCTACAGCTGAAAATATATATAATCAGAAGATACATTTAAGAGCTAGGAGAGAAAATGTGATTATGCCATTCTGAAAGTCCTGTGCAGAGACCTGATTTGAGTAAGCTTAAATCATCTACTGTCAGCAAGCAGTTGCTAATATACTTTGACCATGGGAGTGTAGAAAGAAGGCCTTGTTTTTTACAATTTATTTAAATTTACTTTATTTTCAAATGATGTACCTGGATCTGGATTTACATGCTATTTCTGTAATACATTTTCAAAACAATGCCTTCAAACCAGTAGAAACTATCTCAAATTCCTTTCTAGATCTTCATTTAGGCATTAAAATATGATACGACCATACTAGAAAAAGTCTGATGGTCCAACTGGGGACATAATCCTGTCACCAACTGTGTGATCACATGTGGGTGAAAACAGCTATGAGAGTTTGAAAGTGCCACTTTACAATGGACTTTGTCACAGTTTCTCAGTGCCAGTTCCTGTGCCCATGCCTGAACTGGAGTAGTTCATGTCACAGGAGCTCCTCTCTCTCTCAAGTTGGAAAACTGGCTGTGGAGCAAATCAGCTTCTGCTCCAGTTAAAGCCACAAGGGTGATTTGAGCTAAAATCCACAAGAGCTGAGGCTGGCACGTGGGGCATTGGCAACTCTAGCTGGAAACTGAGGGCAGCTCTCTGAGAGGTAGCACAGGCTGGAGTCAAGGCAGATGTTTCTGCAGTGGTTGCAAGAGCTATTCCAGACAGTGACTGGAGCCAGGTAGCTCAGAAGTAGCAGAATTAATCTGCAATTAGGCTGAGGAGTGACCAGCCTTGTAAAAGCATTTGCTCATTGGAAATTTTCATTTCCACCTCAGCAACTCTTGAAATTAGCAATGCTTTGGCCTGTTGCAGCACTCATGAATTGCATCGTTAACAAACTAATGCATTGAGTCTCATTCCTGCAGTGGTATTGCTTCTTTAGACACTTTTTCCTGTGGCAGTCTTGTAATTAAGCACAGTCTGAAGGGAAGAGTTTGTCTTACGTTGTACTGTTTAAATCCTGCCTTGCACTCACAGATAATTACATTATTTTATCCAACCCCTTTCCTTCTGGAAGATGTGAGCAGGAGAATTTCTACTCAGTTTTGGCCACTTGTGAACATTTAGTCTAGGAAATAGCCCTGCTTTGTCAGCAAAGAACTCTCTCTTTCTGTCTGTGGCTGCAAATATATGCAGGATGCATTCACACTGTATTAAAACACATGCACCCAAACATGGGCAACTTCAGTCTTCAGTAATTTGGTGCCAAAGTGGAAATCAAACTGGGAGGAAAAAATAAATATCACTAATAAACTTCTATGAACGTTATCTTGTCCTTCCTGAATGTAAGTCTGAGAAAAAATAGATTACATGTTGATTGTTAAGTACTGGTGAAGCATCTAAACAAGCTGGAAGAAAGTTTCCAATATGTTTATATAGAAAGTGTTCTTGAATTGAAAACCAGGGAACTCATTGGAGAGAATCATACATGAACCAATACATAAGGAAAAATATCTCTTGGATATGGTTGTATGATTAAAATATATCCATCTCAATGCTGTAGGCAAAACTGTATAGAATGAGTCAATGTAAATAATAGAAATATTCCTCCAAGGGTTTCAAGATTAAAGGTGCCATTTTCCTTAATCAAGTACAGATTCATTTATCCTTCACTGAAGAGAAAAATAAATAGACCCACATGTACTTGATTGCTGGGTATAAACCTGCTCAGATTACTGCTGAGCTTAATTGGCACTGTTTTTATGAAATGGCAGGAACAAGCATGGGAATCCTGTTCTGCTTCCCAAGGGAGAAAGCACCAGCTTTAATGCTAGTGGGTTACCTCTAATGAAATACATAGTGAAGGCAGAGGAATGGAATGGAATGGAATGGAATGGAATGGAATGGAATGGAATGGAATGGAATGGAATGGAATGGAATGGAGGAGGACACGGGAGAATTTGAGTAAACACCCATTACTTTCACTGTTGTTGTGCATTGGGTATGATCAAGCCAAAGAACACAGTTTCTGGGGTCATTATTTCCAAACAATTAAAAGTAAACAAACAGGAAAACATTAACACTCACAAAATAATTAATGTCTGAGCAGAGAGAGCTTTTCTGCCATGGCTTTTCTTCTCTGCCTAATATAGCAGATCTATATGAGCACTAGGAATAGAAATGTTTTTACTCTTCCAAGGTCTTGCTAAAGGTACTTCCTTTCCTTTTCAACATCTGTTTGATTGGAATGTGACCCCAGCCTCCCAGAACCTCACTCTCTGTCCTGGTGTGTTTTGGTTGCATTAGGCAAGAGCAGTGGTGGGAGGTGTATTTCCCAGTGATGAGGTGTGGAGCAGTTTCTCAGAGGAGAGTGAAAGAGCAGAAGCAGCCAATTCCCTCTGACCCTGTGACCCTTCAAGTATTCACTAGGCTGGCCCCAGTCCCGGCCCTTTTGCAGCTGGAGTGCAGCAGCACAATAGGGCTGGAATGTCTCCTGTGGGAATTCCATAAAGGTAGAAAGGGGTAGGGTGAAAAAAAAATACATTAATGTATGCTCTGCACTGAGGGATTAAATGGATCCTCTGGAATGGGAGCATTGCTGGTAATAATGATGTTCAGTCAGATGACAGCCTTTGTAAAAGGGGCAGTTGTTATTTATATGTACATATGCACCTGAGAAAAACCTAAACTGATAAAAATGTTCAATGTAAAATGTGAGTCAGTCACAGTAGGTCAGTCTTAAATACAATTTCTCTTAGCTGTAGGAACAGTTAAAGTCTCATAGTAAATGCAAATATTATCTGTAGTGTTTATTCAGCAGTTTGATCAAAATGTCAGTATTTTTATTTTTTGTATTCTCTTTTAGTTACCTGATAGTCAGACCAATGTTCCAACCTCCATTCCAATGCTGAAGATGATAGAAGGTTGTAGTAAGTTCAGCTCTTTGGCTTGTAAGGATTCACATTAGGTCTCCTGGTTCCTGAACAGTTTTTTAAGTGTTCTGTGCCTGTCCAGTTCTGCAGACAGCACTCCTTTAAAGGGAAATTTGGTTTCACATGGGAAAAGGATTTTACTGACATAGCACACCAGCTCACTAGTTGAAGTAGTTAAAATTGGGTAACAGGGATTTTTCTCTGAAATAAAATATTTAAGAAATCCTATTCAAGAAAACAGAAACTTGTTTCCCTTTCTTTTTTTTTTTTCTATTAGAGGCTATGGAATAATTTGGAAAGTTGATCCTATAGCTTATTTATTCATTTCTAGGCTAGCTGAATCCAAATAATTTAGCACTTGAACAAAATCACAGAATTAAAGTGATTCCAGCTTCTCCTTTGGCAGTGAGAATGAAGCAACTTTGTTATGCAAACATCTTCCTTTAATTTGTATGGTCCAAAAAAGATTTATGTTTTCCTTTCCTTTGAAAGAAGGGACAAATTTTAATTTCCATCTCAGCAACACTTAAAATTAGCTTCCTACTTAACACACTCCCACCAAATAATGTTCAGAGTCTGTATGACTGCTCAGTACGTCTTACAGCCTGACTGTATTTTTTCTGTAAATGGAAATGCTCAGAGTGTTCTGAGCTCCAAAGGACTGGTACTGCCATGGAGTATGCTGCTTAGTTTATGATTTAACTCTATTGCTTGAAAAATAGTTCTGCTTTTATCAGCCCATTCAGCAGAACTCTGAAATTTTGTCCAGTCTGTGCAACTGTGACAGCAAGGCATGTTAGGAATAATCCCATGAATGGCCAAAGCCCCACCAGCAGTAATGGCTGAGGCTGGGGCTTTATTTTAGTGACTGACACTAGAACCAGTCGTGTATATATAAATCCTGATATGGAAAATATCAGAAAAATGTGTCTTGTTGAGGAGCATAAATTTAGTGCTTGTTCCATGATAAGATAATTTTGGAAAATGTCAGGGTTCCCTTTTAACCAAAGCAGTCCATGGAACTTCAGTCCAGTGCAGGGTGTTTGCAAGGTTGCATCAGACCCACCTCATTCTCTTCCCTGATCTACTGAGTTTGAGTTCAGCTGTGTTTGGTGCATGTCCTCTGCAAGAAATAATTGACTGGGTAGTAGCAGTGACTCTAACTGATATTTTTATTTGAGAAGAATTTATACTCAAAGATTAAGAAGGTTTGGTTTTGTTGGGTTTTTTCTTAAATTCTTTTCTATCCCCTGGGCTGATTTCAGAAAACAACCTTCTACTTTGAAAATTTTGTCTTTAGGGAATTAGTTCTGGCAAAAAAAATATGTGAATATGGAATATGGCTTTGCCTTGCCACAGGAAGTTGCTACTCCTTGCTTACAATACAAATCTAAATCATTACTCTGTTTCTTGAACAATTGTTTCATATGACAAGAAGGTGTTAAAGATTTGTGAACTGGCAAATCAGGATTGACTTCTGATAACAAACCTTCTGTATTTATGTGGTTATGGTGAGCAAGATTTGCCTTACTTTGTGGAGTACCAAAATGTTTGGGGTTTCTAGACATGTTATTCCTTTTCACCTCTTTGACTTGGACGTTTCAGAACGCTGGGATATGCACAGGCATGCATCAGGAAAGAAGTGATTATGGACTGAAGATGTCATTCTTAAGAGTGATGGCTCAATAATTGGAGAGAATTGGTGGCTCAAGAGAACCCACTTGTCTCCAGATGGCTGTAGACTCTGCAAATTGCTGCACAATTTGTTCTGAATAGATTAGTGGAAGATGGAATTCCCTTTAAGCGTATTTGAAATCGGGAAATTTGGAATGGATATCATATCTTGGCAGTTTTCAAAGTCTTAACTGTGCAGTGCCAATTTGCTGTTTTGGGGAAATGTGTCCTGGTTTAAATTTTCCAGTAAAACATCAGTGTTAATGGGCTATTGTGGGATCATTTCTGTTCTCAGCTTTAATTTCATTGACTTTACAGTTGCCCAAATGAACTGCAATATATACAAGCAATGAAAATTCTGTGCTTAGGCTGTGATTTTTAAAAGGACTTTATGGAAAGACCTTTCTTTGGTACACATTTATTTTTAGACAGCACTCCTGTTTAGCTGTCTAAAAATTATAGTCGCTTGTTAAATTGTTTTAATAAATTTTCAGTGTTTGAATTAGTGCAGTTAGATCACACAGCCCTTTGATTTGTTCAAATGTGTTATAGCATTTCCACTACAACTTTGACACCTGTTTTGAGCACTTTTAGCCCTTAGATGCAAGTAATTTGTTCAGATAATGCATTAAGAGTGGAAATTGATGTGCAGTCTGCAAAAATACCTGTTCCATGACCCAGCGTGCAAAGGTGTCAGAACGACAGCAAAATGTTTGATGTGAGGCAGAAAATATGAACCATTTTGAGGGAAAGTCATTAATCTGAGAAATTCTGCCAAGATTTTACTGGCAAATGGTGTTTGTTTCTCAGCTCACAAAATAGATGCAAGCCTTCAACCATGTTATTACTCAGCAGATAGCTCAGTGATTTTTATCCTTGTTCCTTTAACCTGGATTGTGTTCAGATTGAAAGTATTTCAATAATTTAAATTCCTTACACTTACTGAGCACAGTTTTATCTGAATACTTTATAGCCATAATTTGAACAGTTTGGGGAATAATTATTGTTCAGCAGAACAGTGTGGTGCTGTTTCTGGCTCCTGCTCAAATGATGACTACACGTGAACAATGGTTTTTTGGAAGGCCTTTTCTCTGCGTGTTCACCAGGATGTAAAGGCCTGGTTCAGTCGAGGGCAGCAAACAATAACTTTGACTTGTGCTTTTAACCCTGGAGATTCAGTTTGCTGTGTGTGAGCTGTGCAGTGACTATTCTATAAGTACAGGTGTGCCTGTGTGACCTCCCAGTGTCTGTAGAGAGCCCAGATCACAGCTTTGGCTTAAGGGTTCTGTTTGCACCTGTGTTTGTGACACTTGCTTCAGTTCTTTGCTTTGTTTTCTCTCTTTTTTATTTTTTTATTTTAATAACTGCAATAGAAATAATGGACCTCCAGAGAATGTCTCACTGAGAAAACCTTCTGGGAGTGCTTGTGAAAAAGATCCCACAGTATATGCTCAACTTTAAATACTGGTCCAATTGAATATCCTGCCCAAATCCATAACCTCCCTATTTTATAATAAATATGAGTAATGTTTGGTCATATTTCAGATTCTGATAACTTAACCTTCCTCTGCCTGCATTCTGCTGGGCTTTGTCACCCGTGTACCTTTCTCAAAACATAACAGCTTTATCCTAGGCTGCCTCTCCCAGAGCTGCCTGTAAATAAATTGATGCTCATAAATAACTTGGCAGTGGTTGGAGAGCTAACACTGCCTGTTGCAATTGCTATCATTCCTTGGGATGGTTACTTTTATTTTTTTCTGTCAACAGTGCACACTTACTGCTCCTTAGCACAGGGTATTAACATTTTTATAATTTTTATTTTAAAGGAGCATGATGTCTATCTTTCTGACACTGTTTCAAGGCTAAAGTCCCTATGCATTACTCTATTATCAGAAAGAAAAATTGTTATTAAACAAACTTCTCTTTCAGAAGAAATCTCCAACTAGAGCATACCTCAATAACAACTGAACGCTGCACAACATTGTTTCTCACATATGCAAATCAATAATTAAAGGACAATAATGATTTGCCCTAAGGGTCAATTAAGGAGTCCCTGATTGGGTCACAAATATCCTTACTCATATCCTGTGCCTTTATCCCCCAGGTTGGTTTGTTTATTTTTGAACTTTGTTGCAAAAAGGGAAAGTTTTACAGCATGAGGCAGCTCCACCTGCGAGCAGTGCAGGGTTTTCTGGATGCTGATGAGTGCACAAGTGCAGATGATTGTTCCAACCCCCAATGCTCTGGGTGATGTCCATTGGGTCCACTGATGATGTGCTCAGTAATGAAGACAAATTGAGCTGGTTCTCCTTGTCATTAACTGCATCATGCTTTATAAACAATAAAACAGCATTCAGAAAGTGGAATTTAAATGGACAATATCATGCTAGACTTGCAGTTTTGTTTAATTGAAGACCAAGACAGATTTTCCTGTACAACTTCCCGAATATAAAATTTCCAATTGAAATGAATTTTTAAACAAGTATTCCCATGTGGTGCATATAAATAAAACACTGGATTAGAACCAGAAAATGAGAATCATTCAAAAGTCAAAACAAATGTATAAATGGCTAGTTTATTTTCACTTCTGATGCAAATGGGAAAAGTAAGCAAGCAAGCAGAATTATTGATCAAATGGAAGGTCAATTTAAAACATTCTTTTAAGTTCAGTAATCAAAAGTGATGTATGTAATATAAGCAAAGATAGTTTCGTACTGGGAAGTTTTTTTCTTTGTTTGGGTTTTCTTGTTTGTTTTGTTTTGTTTTGTTTTGTAATGTTTTTGAAGCCTGGCATATATTCTGTAGCTTGAACTCTATAGTTATCCAAAACTTGGAAATATTACATACCTGAATGTGTTTACTTTTGAGAATTAAAAAAAAAAATAAAATTAATCTGTTTTGCCTTGTTACTTACATTAAAATGGAATCTAGTGAGGCTGTGTGTGTGAAAAATGTTTAGAATACTGATTTCATTCCAGGCCCAAACTTGTAGAAGAAACTCTACTCAGATTTCCTTTGTCGGATTTTTAACTGCAGGCTTGTCTTTAACTGATGCAACTAGATCTAAATAGAGCATAGTGACAAGAAGTATTTGTGTCCCGTTCTATTTTACATATTATCTTGGGCCTGAATAACAACGAAGGCTTGAAAGAAGTATCCACATCAGTCAGTCACCACAATTAAACTCAGTGGAATACATAATGTCTAAAGAGATGGAAATCAGCTGCCTATATTGGCAATTTCCCACTTTATTTGCACTGTCATTAAAAGATAAAGTATTCAAATTCTGCCTATGTGTTTGCCACAGGTGTGTAATTTAGGCACAAAGCACATTTTTCTTGGTCTGGCCATGTGTGAAAGTTGCTCATGCAATCAGCTGTCCTGCTTTTCAGGTTGCATTCACTGTAAGGGCTGGTTGTTCAGGACAATGTTAACCAGGGGAGCCAGATTGTTCAGGTATGCAGGACTAGAAATCTGGGAGTATTGTCACCAGATTTACCACCAAAAACAGAGGCGAAATAGTGGCAGAAATTGGCATTCCAGGATAAAGAGCAGAGCAGTTCCTGATGCAGAGCTAAACTGGGCTTTGTGTCTCACAGGGAATTTCAGGCAGCATGGGCTGAAGTGACACTGCCGATGCCAGGCTAAGGTAAATCAGAAGGGTTTGCTTGGAGATGAGTCTGAGGATCCAGGAGGAGGAGGAGGAGTATCTGGGCTACCAGTATTGGGTATCCCAGGATCTGGGCTGCCACCTCCTGCTGCCTTCTCAAGGACTGCAGCTATGGAGACACAGAGGAAAGTGAATTTGTTCTCATCTGGCATTAATGTTACAGCATTCATATGTTTATTTTCCTTTCACTACTGAATTAAGTTGCTGTCACCACACATTCTGTGACTTGCCTGATAGTATCTCAGTCCCAGGTGGGGCTATCAAATGTCTTCCTGAAAAGGTTGCTGTTTGCACATTTGTTCTATTCAGACACCTCTCTTTCAGCAGTCTGTTAAACAAAGTAGAGTATTGATCTTAAAATTACTTATTACTAAAGGCCTCAGAACTGTCTGTATTGTACTGATACTTCAATCTTTATTTTGCTGATCTAATTTCAAATTTGACAGAAGTGCAGATTTGAAATCTGACCACCCCCACCCCCTTTTTTTTTTTTGGTGTAGTTTCTCTGCATATACAGAATGAACATTCTCTCTTGTGGACTCCTGTCTTCCTGTTATGCTTTTTCAGTTTACAAAAGGTGAAAAAACCCCAATATCTGGTTGCAGTGGTTTGATTTTGCATTGTTCCCACTAAGCCTATTCATGTGGAGTTTCCTTTGTTCTTTTGGTGTGTACAAAGTAACTTATGCCAGCTTTTTTGTATATCAATCTCTGCACCTACAGCTCTCAAAGAGGGATGGATACTGATGGATTTTTTTAGGAGCTCAGAATATCCCCAAAGAGTGGGACAAAAAGAAAGAAAGGAAGAAAGAAAGAAAGAAAGGAAGAAAGAAAGAAAGAAAGAAAGAAAGAAAGAAAGAAAGAAAGAAAGAAAGAAAGAAAGAAAGAAAGAAAGAAAGAAAGAAAGAAAGAAAGAAAGAAAGAAAGAAAGAAAGAAAAACAGTTTGAATTTCCTGGGATGGAGCTATTTGAAACTTAAAAGGTGTTGAGAAACTTTGCTGTTCATTGTTCTAATAAGGTGCATGCAAGTGATGTCAACATAATGTGCTGAGGAAATGTCACACATGTCTGCAATTGGCTACTTCTGGCTAGCCAAGCACAGCTGGAAACCTGGAAAAACAGATGTTGCTTTCAATCAAGCAGGGGTCAGAGCAGGCTTGGGACTTGGAATGTCTATATTTTTCCATCCAAAAATCATCCTTGGGTAGTTTCGATGATTTTTGCAGCTTTTCTGTGTTTGGTTTTTTTTTTTTTAATCTGTAGCATTATGCCTATATAACAGAGGAAAAAAAACCAGTGGGCATGCATCCAAGGAGCTTGGGACAATGATGGAGAAAAGAGCCCAACACAAGAACATCATTGCAGTGTTCTCTGGGCTGCACCTGGTAACTTGGTAACACTTAACCATATACAGTGAGCAGTTTTCTATTGACTGGAACATAAAAATGTGAAGCCACCTGGCTGAAGTCTGCTTTGCAAGACTGCAAAGAGCAGTCATTTCATTACTCTTTTTCCTGATAGAATTCTCTGTTCTTTATGTTTTATTCTCTGCATATCATCCTCAAAAGATTGAACAGGGTTGCTTTGTGACTGGCACATAAAGAAGAGAACTTGGAATCAATGCATGGTGCAGCTTCCAGTATGGACTGCACAGAAGCCTTGAAAGAGAACCAAGGCTTTGCTTCCTAGCTACAAATGTGTAGCTGTAAATCTGGACTTGGTTCACAGAAATCACAGTTAAGTTTCTTTCTCTGCAAAGAAAGGGCAGGAGTGTTTGGAGGCTGAAATGTAAGTGGAGGAGTATTGTGGGAATCAGGGACACAGGGAATGTTTCTCTGCCTGTCCTGCGAGTTCCTGACCCCCAGGAAAACACTGTTTTTAACCTCCATACATGGAGAGGGCTTCCAAAGTTTTGGGATGGGTTGGGACCAACCAGAGTGTGAATTAGATAGCAGTGAAATTAGATAGCATTTTTCACTTGGTGAAAAATGTATATTTTGGGTTTTGTGTAATATGGGTGTAAGTGAGAATTCAAGATGGAGAATTCTGGGTGTTGCCTCAGTTTCCCTTCTCCTTCTTCACTTCATGTTCTGCAGTGTTGGGAGCACAAAGTTATTGGATAAGAGAGCAGATGTTGCATGAACAGACAAATAATGAGTTATTGGTAGTAGAGTAATAACAACAGACATTTAAAAACATGGTGTTAAGGAATTGGTCACCTTATCTTGTATAAATTCAGACATCTGAGCCTCTCAGGGTTCTTGCTGGCGTGTTTTTCAAAGGTGCAGAGCCTGTGCCATCCTTGGCTCAAACTTATGATAAGAAATAATGAAAACCTCTGAAGGCTGAACAGCGAGGCCCCTCTGTGTTGCTCAGAAGGGCAGCACAGCCCCGTGTCGGGGGCAGCCCCACCGGGCATGGGCCTCACTGAGGACCAGCAGGCACAAACCTCCCCAGCAGCCTGCAGGTGAGCTCCTGGTAGCCAAAAATGGGGCATTTCCTCTGCAGCTGAGAGTGACAGGGAGTGGGAAGAGAGCAAAGCTCTTTCCACCTGGTGCAGCCTGGCTGACGGGAGGCAGCCACCCATGGACAGAAAAGCAGCACACCAGAACTGCCCCCACAGAGCTGCTCTGATGGAAGGGGAAGATGGATGGCTTTAATCATAAACAAAACAGCATTCTCCTTTTTGTCTTTTCTTTTGTGCTTTATTTAATGTGCAGTCAAGAAGTAAATGACAGCTTCAGCTCACTTGCTGTTTACAACTCCCTGAGGCTTTGTTTGGTTTTGGCTTTTTCTCAGTTAGTTTGGGGTGGTTTTTGTTGTTTCTGTTTGTTTATACAGCAGATTTGTGCAGATACCTGAATTAATCTTAAACTTAGGCAGGACACTGCTACCAATGTAGCCATAGCAATGGGGAAAATTCTCCTGAACTTGCTCATGCTGCCTACAATTGCAGTTCAAATATCCTCTATCAACTTTTCTAGAAATTATTTTTGCCTCTAGTGAGGATACATGTTGTTGATGGAGTTTATTTCTATATCCCCTCACACATTTCTGTCTCCTCCTCCTCCTAATATACAGATATTACTTATGATGTACAGAGCTGGTATCCCATCCCATCCCATCCCATCCCATNCTCAGTCCCTTATTTAGTGTTTTTTCCAGATCATTATAAACTTCCATCCTTTTTTCACTCTAGTTGAGGTTGTAATTTTCTATTTTAATATTTGGTCTCCTGTTTTCACACTTCTGGTTTTGGCTTTTGCTTTTTTTTTTTTTTTAGTTTTTGTTTGGGTTTGTTTTTGTTTGTTTGTTTTGTTTTAATCCACAGGTGATAGCAAAACCATTACTGTGTGTGTAGAGGGGCCCTGTCTCTTGAGATCACCTAAACAAGTGTTTTAATCCATTCTGTTAATGGCCTGCTCTTAGGTGATTCCTTGAATTGCAGCCTCTGTGCACTAATTCAACCCAAAAAAATCACAACAATGGCTCAGTGAAGGAAAGATGACAGAAATATCATCCATAAGAGACTTTTGGAGTGCTCATGTGGTCCAGGTCAGTTACTGCTTCACCTACCTGAGTCTGGAAGGCTTCTAGATTTAGATATTTCTCAGCTACCCCAAATAACTTTTTGCAGTGCTGCACTGACATCCTAGACAAGACATTTTTTCTAAGGATTTTCTCTAGCTTTCTCTAGTTCCATTGTTCTTTGTCTGATAGGCTGTATATCAAAATCTTAGATTAATTCTGTCCTGAAACAGTATTATATTGCCTAAGGTAACTATTTTGCAAGTGAGAAGCAGTTTTTAGGTAGTTTAAAAAAAAAAATCCAATTTTTCCAATATAAAATACAGTGCAGCCTCAATTATCTGAATGTCATAAGAAACAGTGATTGTAGTGTGTTCAAACAGTCTGGGGAATTTTCAGTGTAATTAATAAATGCCAAGGGACATAACCCTATTTCAAATTACTGACATTAGACTATTGCATGAAAAAAACTTGGTTCTTCAATGTAGCATACTGACACATGAAACTTCTGGCAGATAAAGAGATTGTCTGTGCAGGAGTTCTTGCCTTCAAAGCATCCATCCTAGTTCATGAGACAAATAACTGAAAATGTGTTAGGGAAGCAAGAGATTGACTGTGTTACATCAAACATACAAAATAAAAGCATCATTAATTGGATCTTTTAGAGATTTTGATGCTTTTATAACTTCTTTGTAGATTTTCACCCTAAGCAGATTTTGAGAAAGTGCCATACTGGCAGAATTAACAAATAAAACTTCTAAATCTAAATGGCATTATTCCCATATTGTGATTTTAATGCAGTCTGATGGAGCAGTTTCTGTTTCCACAATTCCTCAGTCCTGCTACCAGAAGGATGACAGCACGTTCATTATATCTCATGTGTTTTTTGAAATGGATGTGTCTTGTAGGAGCTGCCCAAATCATCTGCTCATTTCACATTTTTGCAGAGCTGAGTGTAGGGGACTGCAATTCACTCTTGACCTGCTTGGGATTCTAACCAATAACCAAGCAGCGAAAAGCTCCATATCCCACACCAATTTCTGAAGCTGCTCTTCTCTAGAGGTGAAATATTTTTAAACAGTCATTCAAGAAATAATTTAATTGATCTTTCAGCTTCTATTATTCCCTGTCCTCAGGAGCCAGTGACCAAAATTGACTCTATTCCCCCTTCTGCCTCCTTCCTTTCATGTTCCACGCACGGAGCCTTGTCAGGCACTGCGTTAAATTAGTGAAAGTCTGTCTGAGGTAAATTAGCTCAGCACTGTCAGAAATGAAGACAGATTTTGACATGTTTTAGGCTGACTAGTCAAATAATAATAAAAAATTATGAAGAGCTGATAATTTGAAAAATGTGTGTGATTAACTTGAAAGCATTGCACCTGACCAAACTCTTCATTAAACTTTTCACAAAATTATGTTGGTAGTTACTACTGATTCTGGATATTTACACTTCAAATCCACTGCAAGAATATGTTTTTACCTTGAATACTTAATTTCATTGTTTGAAGATTTAAAACACTATTTCTTCCCTGTTCCCTTGCCTTGTGATTGGATTATTGCCAAATAAATCCCACATAGTTTATGCTTGGAAATCTCAGGTAATATAAACCTCAGAAAGCAGTTTAGCTTCAGGAGACTGCTTGCATTACTAGTTTATTTGTTTATTCATGGTTGTTTCACTTCTTTTTCACTTGGATACAGAAAAACCAAAAGAAATATGTTGTTATGCTTTAGAGGTTTCTTTGGCTGCTGTTTAATTTCTTATACCTAATAAAAAAGTTATTTTTGACTTCTAAAATTTATGGTAGATAATCTGAACTACAGTGGGCTTTATTCAACATTTGTCTGAATCCCCTGGTAGGCACTCCTTTAATTTACATGTTAGAAAACTGATATCATCAGGGAGGATCTATCCTTAGCAATATAACTCAGAAAGTAATATTTTCCACCTGAAAATTCTAGGATATTTGTACAGGGAGAGGAGATAGCATACATATTGCAGTCTGGCCTAGACACCAGAGTTAATATGTTTATTCTGGAGTAATAAAGTGATTCTTTAGCCTCAGCTCTTTGAGATTTTACCTTGGTGTTTCATTGAAACAATTCCACAAATTGGAATATCCAAAAAAAATAGAATGGTTTCAAATGCCAGGGGAAAGCAATTATGCTCTGGTGACTCTGGATTTCAGCTTTGAAATTGTAGTCTTTTACAAAATAATATAATTTCTGTGCTAGGACTGCGTTGGTCTGGTCTGTGCTTGGATTATGTACATTGTGTAGTCAAAAATTACAGGTATAATGACATATCTGTGCTCTTTATTTTTGCCTCTTCAAAAGACAATTTTTTTTTAAAGTATAGCTGGTAAAAGACTAGTTAATATCATGGTATAAAAATTGGGTAAAAATAGACAAGTTTACTACTATCTAACAAAAAGAGGTTTTGAGTTTTTCTATTGAAATGTGTCAAACTTTTTCTGAATCTTCTCTGTATTTTGTTGGTCATAGAGCCAAAATGCCCTTTCTAAAATGAGAAATGCCCCAGGCAGCATTAGAGTGACAGTAATGATGTTTAAAACCATGTTGTGCTCATTTTGGTGTCCTTGTGTAGCAGGAGCATCCAGTGAGCTCCATCAGAAGTCCTGGACCCTGCTGCACCTACAGAACCCATAGGCTACAAGGGACTCTCCTGGGCCCAGAGAACTCATTCTGGCATCAAGTTAGAAACACAGTGGACAGAGAAATGCTTGAGTGAAAATGGAACACAATGTGTACTTTTCAAAATAATTCACAAAGTCATGTTCTTTTAGGACAGAAAACAATTCTGTATAGTTCCCATTCAGACATTGAGAAAGATGGACCTAAAAAGACTTTTGGGAAGGAAAACACAGAGGTTTTTCCTCTGATTTTCCCCCCATCAAAGCTAGTTTCAGCAGTATGCTCCCACAGAAGAGAAATTCTCCTCTAATTTTTAGTCTTAGTGGATTGGTCTGACACCACATAATGAGCACTGACCCTGATGCACCAAAGCCTTTGACAAGAAATATTGCCTTGGATACATCTTGGCAATAGAACCCTGGCTTCCCTGGATTTCCTTGCCTTAGGGCCCTGGAGCAGGCTGTCTTTGTTGGGAGTCTGAAATATGTCAGCTTTGCCCAAGGTGCTTTTTTCACAGGCTTCCAGGAGGCCAAAAGTGAACAGTACATCTGAGTAGTTATAAATTACATTTCAAATGAAATATAATTCCAGAAAATATCTTGACTTGGGTTGGAAGGAACCACTTGCTGTAACCCCCCTCTACTGAGCAGGGACATTCTCCACTAGCTCAGGCTGCTCAGAACCCTGGCCAACCTGGCCTTGATTGTGCTGAGGATGGGGCATCTACCAACTCTCTGGAGCACCTGTGCCAGAGCTTCATTTCCACCACTGTAAAAATATCCTTCCTTCTAGTCTGAATATACTCTTTTTTAATTTTAAAATCATTGTCTTTTGTAATTACAACATTTCTTATGAAAATAAGTCTGTCCCCATCTTTCTTATAAGCCCCCTTTAAGTACTGAAAGGACTGTCAAGGGGGATTCTCTTCTAGATGATGACTTTGTCAAAAAGCAAATTTAAGGGGGATGAAACCACTTGAACCTCTCTATCCTTTTTGCTTTTTTAGATGTTCTTTGATTTCTGTTCAGGATCAGGCTCTGAATCATTTATCATAGCTGGGCTATTCACAATATCTCTTCTGTGGGGATTGTCCTATTCCTGGTAAGGAGTAAGCTCATGCTGTAACCATTGCATCAGTAAAGAGGTGAATAGGAATGAACAAGACTGCAAAGGAAATTAGACTAAAATTGGATTTGTGGTATTTAGGGTTTTTATTTACTGAGACACTAATTTCTAACTATGGCTTGCGCCTGGGCTGGAATTTCCATCTATCTGCCTATGAACTCCTACAGTTTCCAGCAGCTTAACTGAGATAGTCCAATTGTGGCTGGTATCATCAGGCAAATGTTTCAAAGACTGACCACATCCACTTGCATGATCATTAACAAGGAAAAATATAATGTGGTGAAACTAGTCAAGAATCATGTGGGCTCTTGCTGGTAGAGAGATGTGAATCAGGATTTTGAAAGGATGAAAAAGAACCCTGACAAAGCTATTCCTAGCTACTATAAAATGAAACTTTCATATAATGATAGCTGCAAGTTTAAAATGCTGCTGCAATCTGTGTGCAGTCTTCAGCAGGGAATGTGCACTGCTAGAGCTGCCTTCAGCTGATATTTGTATGAGTGGAGAATAGAATTGCTCATCTGTTTAATCAGATGCCAAGACACTTTGGTTAGTATTAATTAATGCACAGATACCTCTAATACAGAGAGATGCACAGTCCTTCAGTGAGGAAGAGCAGGGAACATTTGAGTGCTTTATACCAATTTGATGAGTTTATTGATGTAATGCTGCTTTACCAAGTTAGTCCTGCCGTGATAATTTTTTTTAACTTTCCCTACTTAGTGGATAGCATGATCCCATTTGCCACTGTGGGCTTGCTTGCCTCTTTCCCCTGAAGTGTTTGATCGCTGCTTCCACAGCAGGAATCGCCACCCCCTCATCTGGAAAGGCAAGTTGGCAGGGCAAGCTGCCAGCACAAGTTACCAATTCCAACTGCAAACATTCTGTGGCTCTTCTGTGCAGCTATGCTACATATATTGCTCTGTTTCTCTTAAAGGGCAACATATTGCAAATAACAACAATGTTTATAGTATGTTTAGTAACTATGGCAACCACGGGCTGCTGAGTTTAAAAACACAGGATATATTCCACGGCAGATTATTTGCTATGTCCTTTTATCAGACACCCTGGAGGTAATAATGGAGTATTACAGTATTACAAAGTACCTTCATGGAAACCTTTAAAAAATGCCCCGGGTAAATCTTGCACTGTGGGGGTTCCTTAAGCACTGTGTCTCACTGATGTCCATGTGGAAGTTGGTTGGCAAATAAAACTCTTCTGTGTGAGCTCTGCCCCAAACTGCAGTGTTAGACATTGTTCCACTCTAGAGGTGAGGAAATGCAGAGTGGTGTGGGCTGGAGAGACTGGCAGGGTTTCACCCTTTGGTGTCCATGAGCACTCAGCATCTCCATTTCCTGAGTGCAGGAATTTAAATGGTGGCAAAGCTGGCCATTAGAACTGGCATTTTCAGCTGTGCCTTGGGTTCCTAACACAAAGGTGCCCTTAGTCAAAGGCCACCACAAGATATAACAATTGGACTGAAAACATTTACAATACTGAACCTGAGGGGTGCAATTCACTGAAATTTTCTCTGTATATTATGGTCATAAGTGCCTGGTGTTACACTGGCAGATCCCATCCATTGATGATTAAGGCAGTTCTGTTATGCCTGGTATTGGTCTTTGAATTTCCTGAATATTTTTAATGATAAATTCTCAGTATTTCTGTGTGTTTTGCAAAAACTTGAATTCACATTGTTGGTGGTATTAATTTGAAGGATACCAAAGCCATTCATTACTTCTGATAAAGCATTAGAAACAATACATTTTATAGCTGCTTGGGGATACTACTTTTTACCAAATATTCCTTTCCAGTATTAAGATCTGAATAGATATGTAAGAGCAGAATTACAGTCATTGTCATGGAAAAATGGATCAAAACATACATTCTTGAAGAGAAGTATTGTAATTTAGGTTTTTTGCTACCTAGGATAGCTGTGGTTATCAAGGTCTCCAGTATTTACTTTGTTGTAATGTAGAGACCAAAATCCTAAATAATTTTAGAATTAATATTTGACATTAATATATTTGGATCATGGTTTCATATTATAGCTCTTTCTGATTCTATAAATTAAAAAAAGTTCTTAGGGATTCATCATTAATGTTCTCATTCCAGTTTACTTTGCAAAACCATATATTTTGGTGAAACAGTTGGACAAACAAACCAATCCTATCAGATAATCACAAGAATGAGCAAATTTTGGGTCATAATCCTATAATCAAATAGATCAGATCAATTATGTTGGTCCTGCATCTGTTCTGTGTCCTTAGCTGGGCAATGTTCTATCTTAACCATTGATGGAATGAGAAGTAGGTAGATATATTGTGGTTTTGGCTCTTGTTGTTTGTTTGTTTGTTTTTTTGTTTGCATGGGTCTACACCTAATCTTTAAAATATGAAGGGCCTCACACATAAAATAGAGCAGCTGATCTGGAAGACTGACAGCTGAATTTTTTTCTCAAACAATAAAATCCCTGATCAAAGCATTCAGAGAAATGAAGAAGCAGAATTCTAAGAGATGAACTCCTGACTAAGATACTGACAATGGGCTCTGCCTGCAAACAGCTGCAGAAGAACTTTTGTTTTGATATTAATGATTGTTAATATGGCAAGAACTGTATATAAAAAAGGAAGGCGGAAAATGACAACCAATACCCCACTCCACTCACTTCCACTGTGTTTAAACCATGGTTTTTATTCAGGCTTCAGGTGTCCAAAATCGAAACTGGAAGCCCAAGTATCACTCCAGAAGACAGCTCTCCCCTGTGCCTCATTTCATATGAAAATTAGCAGATATCCATGTTCACATGCCCAAATCTGCCTCAGACCAAATACCTGTCTCCTGCTCGAACTCCACCCTCCCTCCAGTGAAAGGTCTGATTTAACAGGTGGTTCTGAGCTCAGCAGAGCCACTGGCAGAAACATACATCTCACCCAGCAGCTGTACTGTTTTTAAACTGAAGAAAAAGCACTAGCCTTCTTTTAAGCATCCTCTGGTAGCTAAAATGGGTTGCCCAAGAAGCTGAACAGCACAGTTCACTGTTGCCCTCAGGCTGGAGACATTTAAATTTCCACTGTTATCTCTCAGGGGAGAGCCTGATGTAGAGTTAACAGCTATTTGGGTCCAAGTAGGACATTCTTTTAAAGCACTTTTGGCATCCAAAACAATTCTGCTTCTATCTTGTTGAATCTAGGTCACTGTGCAACAAGCAATGCAATATTTAAAAGGGGAACAACCAGCAGGGACGTCTTTATGTTTAAAATACCCAAGTGAAAGCAGCACGACCTTGCTGGCAAGCCCTGACAGCAGGACTGATTTCTGTATTTTACATTAGACAGTTCTTGGAGAAAAATGGGAAATAGTAGTGATATCATGGTCTAGAGTCCAGAGGTCTCTAGACCTCTGTCTATGCTCAGCCTGTCTGTGCTCAGCCTTTCACACTGGAGACCTCTAACCAGCACCAGCATTGGGAGATTTAGGTGCTTTACTAAAGGCGTAGAAAGCCTAAAAGCCTCTTGCGGTTTTGGATTTCACTTTGGAGCCAACTTCCTTAAGTTCAGACTTTGTGATGCCTAAATTGTAGGCAGTACAGACCTTCATTGGCCCTGGCCCCGTGCCTTCCTTGTGAGATGGTCATGGTTTTATTCCCAGCAGAAACCAGGTGTGTTTATATCTGCATATGAAATTCCAAGTCAAAGGGGTTGTGGGAGAATATATTCCCCAGATATCTCACCTTTACAGAACCAACCCCGACTTCATTCATTCATCCTTAAAAACAGCAGATGAGGAAATGTTAATTTTGCCATTATTTACCACTGACATCATTATGTATATATATAGATAGTAGAATAAACATTAAAACAGTGGTTACCCACGTTATTAAAAATGAGTCTATTGACAGTAAAAATAAATACTGTAGATCTGTAGGGTGCTGAACTGCAGTGGGTAGGCACAATTCCATCCTTATTTCATTCAAACATTTTTAAGAATTGTATCTCAGGTTACTTGAGGGGTTATAAAACCAAAGAAATGTAATACTGATTTGTTGTGAGAGCTGACAGAAGATCTAGAATATTGATTAGGAAAAAGTGCTCATTGTTTCCAAAGATGCTCTTTTCTACTGATGAACCCTACTTCTACATTAAGCCATTTCAATGAACTGATTAAAGGCCACTAATGTGTGAAAGTGCTGCAAAGCACTGCAGCATCATTTTCCATCCAGCTGAGACTCTCTCCCACGTGCTTTAAATTTTACTGTTCAGCTCTAAAGCCTTGCTAACTCATTGTGTGCTTCCACCACAGCACAGGCAGAGCTGAGTTGGGTCAGACAGAGCATCCCAACCCTGTGCCCTGTCAGTCACAGTGGCCAGTGGAGGGTGCCTGAGGCAGGGAGGCAGCAGGGACAGAGTGGCCTTTTTCAGCAGTCTACCACAGAAAGTTTGAAGGTTGAGGATTTTCTGATCATGGATGCATTTGGGTTTTTTTTTTGTTGTCATTGTTCTGGGTGAAGTTTCTTTTTTTTCTCTCCGCTCTCATATGGCAGATCTTTCTGAAAGCATTAAACAGCCAGCAGCTGCTGGAATACTCAGCTCAAACCTCCTGCCAAGGCCAAGGCCTCTTAGAGAAGAGATCTGGCCCAGGGGGCTGTGTTTGGGGCTGGGTAATAGCTTGTATGGGGCCAGCTCTTACACAGGGCAGCAAAACACAAACCTGAAGCACCATTTACACTGCCTGATTAAGCTGTTCTGGTTTCTGAGACTTGCTTGATATGACAAGTGATATTAATGGTTCAGAGAACAGTTGAAACGTGGAAGCAAACCAAGTGCTATTATCTCGGTAGTTCTGACTTGTGCTTGCTTCACCAAAGAGCCTGTGGAGAAGCACTGCTGAGATGCCAGGGGCTGGGGAGCACTTCCCAGGCACATGGAAGAGAGATCAGGAGATGGGTGAGTGTGTAGCAAGGTGTATTTTTGTTATCACTTCATGGTTTCAATCCTTGTTCTGCTGAAACCTTTGGACTGCCCCAGTGCAGTCAGTTTTGCCTTTTCAGGAGCTGGAGTTTATGCAGTTTGTAGGCCATACACCTTTCTTGCTTGCACTCCTCCAGTCCAGCAGCTGTACATCCACTGTGGCCGTTCAGGGTCTGTGGCTGGCTGTTACATTATTGCAAACGCATGTGGGACTCCTAGGTTTTGAGGAAGAGATATGTCTCAGTACCAGAGGGTAGAGGGAATTTTGTCAGCTTAAGAATCATGACAGATCTCTAAAAGCATGACATTTCTATTAAGCAAGAACTATGTCTAAGTCTTTCTTTTTTTTTCCAAGTACTTTATTACAAAGATGAATATAGCCTAGGCACAATGGTGTAACTCTTAAGCATCCCCCACCTATCCCTCTGATTTTTCTCATATCTCTTTTGTGTCTCTCCTCCCTTATGTACTCCACAGCCAATCTTGTGTAAGCTGCTCACTTGCAGCTACTGCAGCACCCAGGGAATTGCTCACAAATGCAGACTTGCTCACAGAGGAGCTGCTTAATCATATTAGGAGGATTTGCAGTGTTGGGTTTTAGGCACCTCAGGAAATAGACTGGGATCTAATTTTTCACATATCTGTGTAATTCCATAAATTGAATAAAATTTTTGCTTTCTTCTACTAGAAGGGGATAAGAAACTACTCTCTTGTTATCCTGCTGATGCCTGGAAGAGCTGGAGCAGAGGCTGGATGGAGTTAGGGGAATAAAGGATATTTATTGGGAGGTCACCCCCAGACAGCACCAGTGTTACAGATCAGGCTCTGTCTGGATGGCTCCAATGATGGAGGCAAAAGGGAGGGGGCCAGTCCCAAGATCCCACTCTTTTTATAGGTTTGGGTCCATTTGCACACAGGAGCTTCATTTGCCCACCCTCTTCCTTCCATGTTGTTTCACTTCGAGCTTGAAGTTTGGAAAAGGTGTCCTTGAGTTCCAGTCAGAGTAGGATTGTTGTGTCTTCTTCACCTTGTGAAAGGATCTCAGCACCCTGAACAAAACCACACACCAGTGCAGAATAGAAAACCCAAAAGCCCAAGGAACCACTGCTTAGAAATGTCCTGGAGTCTTCAGCTTTATCATATATTGTTTTTATTAGACAAATTTTATCTATGTGCACCTTCATTAGCAAGATTTTTGAAATACCCCAGTTCCCTTTTATTTAACTAAATCCCTGTTGCTGCTATGTCAGTTATGCTCACTGCAGTGCCAATTTGTTCAAACATACTTTAGGAATTTCGGGTGCTGCCCCTCTTCCCCTGACAGGACAGAGAATAAAATCACAATCTGTAACAGTGGGAAGAAAATATTTTATTAATAACAGTACAAACCTAACAAACAAACCCCCCAGTGGCTCTGCTGACTTTTGACACATGAGGATCCTTGGGGGATAGTGGGAAATAGAAGGGTTAAGCAGGAAAACTGGAATAGACTCTGCAGTCTCTATTTTCTCCCTGACTCCAGAGGCACTGCAGACAGCTATTGCAGATTGAGGCAGACTTGTAATTTGCCTCTTGGGTCTGGCGAGGAATTAAGGAGCAGTAACCAGTCTCCTATGGGGTATCCAGTCTCACAAGTATAATATGAAGGCCAGATCCTCAAAGATGCATAACCATGATGGGAAAGACATGCTGAAATACCCTTAAGTTGAGGTCCATACTATGTGCTTTTAAGTCTTTGAAAAAAAGAAATCCAGCATGTACAATATTGACTGGAAGTTCACCATTCCAGTGCTGGTGAAGAGTGATCATAGAGCCTGAAGCAAAGACAGAAAGTTTCCAAATAAATCCTGAATATGCTGGCAGTGTCCTCTGCAGGGCTGTGCTTGAGCCTTTGTGTTTCCTGTTCACTGGCAATGTCTGAGCTGGTGCTCTGTGAGCAGAGAGCACTGATGTGTGCCCTGGGGTGCTGGAGCTTGGTTCTTCCCCCAGGTTACCTCATCTCTGTCACTGGGGCAGAGCTTTAGCTCAGCTGCTGGGAATTCATTGCCCATTCAGGGCAAAACAACTAGAAGGAGAGAGAAAATATCAGCAGTCTTGTTGTTTCTCAGAGATTTGTTGAAACACGGCTGCTTAAACTCTCCAGTGATGTGCAACCCAGTTGAGAAGCTCTGGAGAACTGACAGCAATTTTTTCATTATTGCTGGAATTGATAAATTACAGTAACATAAACAAACTTGATTGCTTTGGGTTCAACTTTTAATAATAAAAATATTATACAGTACAGGTAATAGGAAATACACATCTTGTTTTAGAACTATTTGGTCAATATGTACAATAACATCTTTCTTCTGCAATAGTTATTTCTTGAAAAGTGCAGTTTGTTGTTTTAAATTTTAAATTGATTTTAATATATGGATTTATATATAAATTCTGCCTTAAGCTTTGAGTGGGAGAATCTGAGGCTTGTATTAGACCCGGGATAGGATCAGTTTTGACTCTGTCATTTAGCCTGCTGATAAGGTGACTTTTGTCAGTTGACTCTGACAGCTCCTTATGTGTAAGCATCCTCTTCTCACTTCTACCAGGAGCAGATTCTCGTGCAGCTTTGATTTTTCTGCTTGTGAGGCATATTTTCTCATGGTGCATCAGGAGCAGACATGCTGAAAATTGCCTTTTCCAACTGGACACAGCCATATAAATAATTGGCATCGTGCATAGCAATTATCACTTCAAACTCCTTGAAAAGTCTCACTTCCCAGGAGTTTGAAAAGTGAAGGTCTGCCGTTCTCTTAATGTGCTCTCTATTTAACTGCAAGAACTCCATCTGCTTTATGGAATTTTGTCTGAATTTCAGCAGTATCTTGAGGACAAAATTAGAGGGGATTTTGTGTGTGTGCCTCTGGTTTGTTTTGTTCTGCTTTTTTAAATAAAAGAGCAGGCAAGAAGGAACACCCACAATTTTACATCTCTTCTTGTTTGATCAAATGTAAGAAACACTGCATTTTTGCTTTCATTCCTTTGAATTAGTTTCACTCTACATGATTTATTGGGAGCTAATTTCAGGGAGATCATCACTGGAAACTACATATTAAAATGAATACCACTTTTTCCTGAATGATTTAACCCAGTAAATGTTCATGCTTTGTGTGAACAGTCTCCCAAGTTTCTGTGTGGTCACAGAAGATGGGAAGGAAAAGGGCAGAAGAGTAGTTTGCAGTAGACACCTGTGTTTCCTCAGTATTTTCCCATTTTTTCCTTAAGAAGTAGCTCTCATGTCATACTAGGAGGTGCTGTGCTGTTTTCAAGGCTTGCCTCTCAGAAAGAAATTCTTATATACAAGTGCTGTTGGCTGAAGGGACTGCTGAACACCTTGCTTCAACTGTTTTAACATAAATTTTGGGGTAAATGTGTCAGTGTAATCATCCTTAAAGCAGATGTTCTGAAAACATGAGTATCTAATGACCTATCCTGACTAACATTTTAGATTCAGATTTTTCTAGTCTAACACATTTTCTGTGTAGATTCATTTTCTGCTCTTTGGTACTTGCTGGTGATTCATTAAGTAATGAGATCAACATGAAGTATTCTGAAAAAAAATAAATGCTCAGTTGCAAGTCAGTTTATTAATCTCCTCTCAGAAAAAAACCTTTATCCTTTTTAGATGAGTAAAAAAAGTCTAATTCAAGGGACTTAACATATGCAGATTTGGTTAAAGAGCATATTCATTTCTTCTGTGATGAATATTGAGCTTGAGTAAAATCCAAGCTAATCTTTACTCTGCTTTCCCCTCTTATCACATAACAGACAAATGTTTCCTGCAGCTACTGTGTCATAGCAGAGCATCTGCCTCAGTATGAACCAACTGCCAGATAGCCCTAGCAAGCAGTCAATTCATGCAGTTGACAGGTTTATTACTTTATCAGATATTTGCTCAAGGACAATTTTATTATATGCAAATCATTGACATAAATTGGGGAAGAATGAATTTATTAAGGGGTCTAAATTAATCTTTCACCATTTGGTATGTGCATTTTTATTATGTAATGTTTTTACTTCTAGAATATTCATTTGTCTGAGGTCTGTGCTGTAATGACAGAATTTGTCAGGGTTAGGTTAATGCTGATTTGTGTTTTGTATTTTTTAACAGGCTCTACCTTAATGCTGGTCAGAGTTCAGAGAACATGGGCTATAGAGAGCTTTGGCATGAGACAGGGAGTTAAAAATTCATACACATGATTTTACTGGACTTGAATTTTTAACGTGTAAAATGGAAAAAATTGAGATCTCTATGCATGAGAAGGAAAAGACAAGTCACTTGCTCTGCAGAACTGATTCAGTCCCTGGTCTTTTTAACTGACTGGGCAACTATTTTTTATTTATTAGTAGAGAAATCCTAAACCAAAGATCTGGAAAAAAACCCAAACACACCCCCCTCCAAAAAGCCAACCAAACAAAAACCCCAAACAAACCAAAACCACCTAAAGGAAAACAACACAAACATAAAAACCCCTACAACAACTACCAGGCAAAGAAGAACCCTACAACAACACCTAAACAATTAAATTAGAATAAATATTTGCAGGAGGGTTGGGGGGTCTATTTTGTTTTGCCTGGTTTTTAATCTCATGTCCTGGCTTTCTTCTTCCCCTTTTTGGATTCACTTTAGGTGCCCATTCCTGTTGGGTCAGGCTTTCACAGAAAACCATGGCAAATGCATTCGTGTTGCCTTCCTCAGTGATGACATCAGGCCCTGGACACTTTTCTGCAGCAGAGGAGTAAATATCTTGTGCACTTTTTATTTATTCTTTTTTAATCAAGGAAAGAAAACTTATGCTGACTCAGGAATAATGGCATGTTTAACACCTTAAGATTTTGAGATGGGAGAAGTTCACCTTTTTCACAAATCTTTTAAGTACTAGATGAAGTTTATGGCTTGAGAAACTTGTGTTAAAGTTTGGCTGAGCATGTTATTTGCTGCATTTGTTCTAGAGCCCTCATTAAAAACTTGGGAGTAAAAGGAAGGTTTTGGAAGGATGATCACACTGAAAACTGTCAGATGCTCAGGTTTCATGTTCACTGGGGTAAAAAATGCTTAGATGTAAGCTCGTAAGAACAAGAAAACATAATAAGGAATCCAGTTTACCCGAACTTGGAGTTATAGGCCCATAATGACTTATACAGACCAAAAATGACTTTTGTGTCTTTGTCTGAGAAACTTCTACTCCCTGTCTTCAACTCACACCGAGTTGGTAGAGCATTCAGTTGTGTCAGAGGGAGCTGAGAAGATATTCCATTATTTTGTCTGAAATAACTGAGGTTTGCTGACTTTCCTGTATATTAGAAGACACTCAATAACTTCCTCCGCCTTTTGAGGCAGTCGGTTGAAAAAGATATTCATTTTCTTGGAGCAAAACAATTACTTACAATGCATAATTGTGTGTGTAGCAAAAGGGACAGATTCAAGAATTCTCTGAAGTTTTGTGTTTAGAGAAACCTGGTGAGAAACAGGGAAAATAACTTGGAAAAGTTATTGTCAAATTAGCTTTACTGAATGATTTCTCATTTCTAGGGTGTACCAAAAGATGTTAATTTTTGCAATTAGTAATACTGCAGCTTCTGAAATATAAACAATTCTATTCTTTATGAAATTTTTAAAAATTATTTGAAACAGTCTGTTGCAAGTTCTGTTTTGAAGTTTTGGATAAAAGAATCATAGTATGTAAAACTGTAGTTTGAGTCAGATAACTTGTCAACATCCTCTGCCAAAACCATTTCATTCATTTTGGAGTTGTCAAAGTGAGGTTTTAAAGAGTTTTCACAGATTTTAAGGGATTTTTTTTACTTCCCTGATGGGTTATTCTGTTTGTATTGTTTTCTCAGTCATCATTCATGATTCCTTATATACTGAAGTACTTTACTCAATTAACACATATGGGGAGAAAATAATTATTAGAGATCTTTATTACCTTGCTCTTACCTTACCTTTCTTCCAGGTAATTACTATAATTACAATAATTATGTTACATGATACTCCATTTAAAAAAAAAATGAAAGGGATGCTGAATTTCTCTGTGTTAGATGGACCTCAGAAGGTTTTTCTTTCTTCTAGATCTCCAGAGGATTTACTGCATTTGAACTGCAGAGTGCTTGAGGCTTCTGTGCTTGTCTTTGAGAAAAAAATGATTTCATGCATTTGATACTCTGCCTTTATACAGAGATATCAATATGAAATAAGAAATAGGTATATGCTATACTGAATGTGTCCAGAGCTCTCAGAAAACTGAAAGTTGGAAAGCTCTGGTTAAATCCTGCTGCAGTATTGCCCTAGCTCAGGGTATTTTTAACATAATTCCTGAATGGGTGAGTTACTCTGATAAACAATTATTGATAGCATCACGAATTCATGCACTGTTTAGTAGAAATAAAAGCATTCAATGAAAGTTGAAATAAATATATAACATTCAGTGACATATAACTCAGACTTGGTATGCTATTTGAGAATGGGACTGCAGAGATTAGAGAAACACAAAGACATTTTATGGAGCTTATTGGGAGCCATACCATGGATAATCTCATGATCCTCTTGGAAACAGAACAATAAACTCTGTGGAGGTGTATAATTCTGATAGAAAAGACCTGGCTTGAGTGTAACCTTAACAATGGGTGGATATCACACTTTAGGGATGAGATAGCAGGGACGTGGATTCATTCTGCTGCCCTGGTTTGAGGCTGGGTTCACAGTAACTCTTGAGGGCTCTGCTTTCATGCTTCTGTTAATGGAGAGCACTGTTGACAGCATCATCAGGAGACACAGCAAGGGCACTTTCATGCACTAATTTTTTCCATCTCTGCCTCCTGAAGAGATGCTTCAGGGTTCTTACTTCTTGAGTTTTCCCCTTCGACCCAAAAATGCAGTAACCCGTACATGCATCCAACACTGTGTCCTTGCAAAGATGAAAGATTTAAATTTAATGTATGAAAGCTTTAGGTTTAATATATGATTTGTGGGTTGATATTGGTGAAGGATTATATTAAGGTATAGAAAGATTTGTGCTTCTATTTTCTGCCTGTAAACTCTTTTCTTCATTCCAGCCACATATCAATTTTGCCTTTGGACGTGTGTGCTTTTAGAGTGTCAGGGAGATCCTTCTCAAGCAAAAATATCTGAGCTCCCTGTCAGGGTTTTTAAATAGCTTTTGTTTAGCAAGGTGATACACTGAAAGAAGCACTCTGTGAACTGTATCCTCTGGTAATGTAAATCAGAAAAGTCAGAAGGCTCACATTTCTCACCTTAATACAAGTACTATCCTTGTTGATCAATATGTGATAAACCTCAGATGTTCATTGAAATTCTCTTTCCATGCCAAATCTTGATGTCATGTTGTTTGGCCAGTAAGCATAAATGAAATTTATTGTAAATAGGGCTTTTCAGCTTCTTTATGTTAGAAACAAATTCTATATATTACCTCTGAGTATAAAATATATATTGTGTGTATGTACACAGCATATGGAGAGTTCTCTTAGGAAAGTGTCTATC
>VWYI01009503.1:99487-117442 GCA_013399455.1 Anthoscopus minutus
GGGTAAAATTCACTAATTGTTATTCTTAATTATGTTTGCATGCATAATTCATAAATATTCTTCATAGGCAAGAGAAGAAAAAAGATAAAATTGAACAAAAGCACACAAATCTTCACAATATTATTACAAAATAATTAAGCAATATTATTTAACATGCTTATTACCTATGTGATTTTTAGTTACAAAGCTAAATAATGTCTCCCTTTGGAGGGAGAAAAAAATTAGAAAAGGAGGGGTGGAGTGAAGAAAAAGAAAATTCTTGCTTTGCCTTATCCCATGTGGTGAGTGTTTCTGTTCTAACAAGCTTCTCCTGCCAACAAATGTAAGAACAGAAGATCAAACAAAAGGAGGGCCTGGGCTGTGCTCATCATGTTCCCAGGAGCTGCTGAGGTCCCTCCTCAAGCAGCCTGAGGGTGCATTTCATCTTCCAGAGCAGGCTTTGTGGGATGGGGGCTCAGTCCAGCACAAGTAAGAGCACACTTCTGTTTTGTGAACACAGAAAGCTACCTGCTACATAAGCTTGGCAATTTTAGTCAAACTGCCTCCAGATGCCTCTTGATGTGGGATTGAACCAACTCCTGACCTCAGTCACTGTGGTGGTTCCTATATTTTTCTCCCTGATACACCTAAAGAATTAGGCACATGAGTACTGCATATATTTTAATATTACTACATGGCAACTGTGAGACAACATAGAATTTTCATATGAATTGTAGAACTGATAATTTAATTGTTTTTTATTCTAGCAGCCAAGCTGCTAAAAAAATTCAAACTTGAGAGGTTGTACCTTCTGAGAAGGCACAAAGGGCTACCATTTATAAAGTCTCTGATTTCAAAATGGACAGGACTATTGCCTGTACTGGAAGAAAATATCCTATGCAAATTCATAATCTATCTGTTTAAAAGATATCCTGCCTTGCACTTCTGTCACTACAGTGTAATCATCTGATGGTGTGTATGTACCTTAAACAGCCATTAATTATAACCTGTCATGGGTGTTATATTATTTACCTCTAAAATCTTGATCAAATGTAAATTGTGCCCGAGTCTTCTAGAATTGAAAATAGAATTAAATCCTCTGGCTCATAAATCAGAGCTTTAGAAAAGCTTTGCAGGTGTTTTTAAGTTAGCACAGTACTGAATTTACTTAATATATCAATGTAGGGTTTAATTGAAAGCCAACTCAAACCATGTTCTTCTCCTTCTCCCTAGTCTCAAATGACCAAATTTTTCAGTCTGTGATAACCCTACAATTAATTTTCAACAGCAAGAAAACAATTTATTCTATCAAGATGATACACTCCTTAGTCACAAACTCCTTAAGATTTCAAATTGCTTTAAAAGCAAAGCATCAAGCAAAATTTTACTTCGAAAAGCAAGAAGAAACTCCACACTCAAGCGTATACCAGTAAATCGGAAACTGATCTCTCACTACTGCTCTTCCCTAGCACTTGATCCAGGCATGGATTTAATTTTTCAGGCACATTCCCCCTGAACACTATTGTTGAGGTCTGTATCAAAGGGATCCTCTAATGCTAAAGCACATATTCCTTATTCAGCAGAGTGCTCAAAGCAAGGCAATCCCTTAATCTCAGAAGACGCTTCCGAAGATCGTGTTGGAAACAGTGACCGGCCATTTGCACATCCCTTTGCTAGACTTTGTTCTGAATTCAAATATTCAATGTCTGGACCTTCAGTTTTGGATGCTTTTCATTCAGTGTTTCTCATAGCCTGGGCCTGTCAGATTTCCATGGTGCTGGAGCTCTGTCCCTCCATCCTCAGGGAATTCATTGGCCCCTGCCCAGCGCTTCGCTCTCGGAGGTAGCAGGGAGATTGACAGCCAGGGCTTCTTGTTATAACTCCTGTCAAGCCTTGCTGGGTCATATTCAGTCCGGGTTCTTTGTGCAGGTTTGGGATTATCTAGGGAATGATTGTGAATATGATACCACCACATCTAAACTGAAGGAGCAAAGCAGTTGGAGAATGCTGTAGGTACATAAGCGGATGACTCGGTGCATTGACCTGAGCTTGTCAATGCATTTACTTGCTTACCAACAACATTTTATGGCCAAAATACTTTTTCCTGCCTCAAAAACAGGGCTTTTAGCAGTGCTTTAGTTATACAGAAACATTGTCACTTGGGCAGACTTCCAGGTGACAGTGCTAACTCTGAAATGGGAGCCCTTAAATGTACTGGAGTAATGGAAATAAAAATCTTAGTGTACCTACTTGTGGAAGCATTGTAGGCACCTGCACGGACTAGGAGAGTTGAAAATGATGTTGAAAGCAAATGTAAGTTGAAAGTTATGTAAAGAATGTGTCAGACTATAATTTTTTTTTAAAAAAAACCCTTATATTTTATCATCTTTTAAAACAAAAAAAATCTTACAAAGAATGTCTGTCATAACTTGCCTCAAAGAATGGCAGTGCAGCACAATGCATGTCTATTGGTATTAAAGACATTTAAAATCTGCAATAAAACAAGGAATTGTAAACAATGCTTCCTTCAGGGATACACAGCCAGGGCATTTCTAGAGGGATGAATGCTGATCTCTCATCCACCATGCTGTAAAGTGGAATAAAACCAAATGGTGATAGAAGCTCTGCTCCTGGTTTAATTATTGCAGTACCTCTGACATTTTGCCTGTAAAGTCACTTTTATCAATAATAAGGAGGAAAATTAGTTCAGGAGATCACAACCAATTGCTATGAGCAGGTTGGAAAGAACAAACAAATTCTGTATAACTCTAAAAAAAAATCTTCACAGACCATTCACTGGATTTATTTGGTTTTGTTTGGGGTTTTTTTTTCTGTTTGTTTTTGGGATTTTTTTAATCAGTCAGACAAACTGAACTTTTTAGATGAACAGCTAATCTTGAGAATACATAGAACATAGGTTATACAGGGGAAGTTTGGGAAAGATTTGTAAATGTAAAAAAATGGGAGAGGAGAGGCAAATTATAAAGGAGTCAGTCAACTTTTAAGCTCAAAATGGCAAAGTCAAAATCTTGGTTAAAAATAAATTGAATTTGTGTTTACTGAAAGCCACTGTACTATATATTGATAGAAGTAAGTTGTTCATTCACCAAAAGAGGTGAAATTGGAAATCCTTCAGAACAGGACCTGACAATTATAAGAAATCACACATAAGTCACAAGTGACAAATATCATATTGCCACAAGGGAATAAATATCCCCACAATACATCACAGTAATGTCATGTATGCAGTGTCCAGAGCCATGGTATATTTTGCAGCCCAGGAAAGCCATGAAATTGTTCTCCATTGTATTTGGCATTGGAAAGACTCTACTGTGTCCAGGTCTGGGCTCTCCACTGCAGAGAAATAGAAAGTGTTTAAACAAACAAAAGAAATTCAACATAATTTTCACAGAAAAAAGGGAAGAAAGGAAATAGGAATGTTTAGCATCAAGGGGGTGATGTGAAAATGTTTTCCAGTGTAATATGCAGAGATATAGGGAATTTATTCTTCCTGTCTAGGACAGATAAAATAAACAATCATGATCTAAAAATATAGTAAGGAAGATTTAAAAGAGACCAAGGAAAACTTCCTAGTGAAAAATGTTATGGAGCATTTGACTCAATTGTTTTACCTCTCAAAGTTCTTGCAGCTATAGTCTGTATTTCTGTTAAGAGGATGAAGTAGTTATACATTGATATGTTTGTAATTTCGTGGGTCTTTCAAATACAAACTAAGCCTCTGGGTCTCTCACTCAGACTGTAATTTCAAATTCCCTAAAGGGCTCAGAACATATGTCTAGTATGTATAGTTTATATAGCCATCTTGTTTTACATCTTTTTAAATGTCTGAGCAGAAACTGCTCCCAGTCCAAAATCTGGATGCAAATACCCTGGAAATTTCTGGAGAGGATCTCAACCCTGTATTCAAGCTTGAATTATGCATCCTAAATCCCTATCTTATTCGGAGCTATTTTGTGCAAGAAAGCATTTGGAATTAATTATTTTTTTTGCAGTTTTTAATTAGAAAAAGAATCTGACTGATTACATTCTCCCCTTCAATTAACTAAAATAATTTCACTTCTGGGCTTATACCTTGCATTCCAAATTGCAACTAAATGTACGTTGTAAAGCCTGATAGTAGGATCCCTAAAGATAAAGGTTCAAAACAGGAATGCTCTGAGATTTTAAACTACATGGGAATGAACAATAAGGCTCCAATGTTTCAGGACAATCTAAGGCTCTTTTCTCTCCTCTATTTTTTCCCAGAAGAGCACTTTTGTATAACACACGAATAGCAAGATTTGTGGTGGGAATACTTCACATCTACAAATGGCTGTCCCACTGGGATTTGTAGCACTGTTTTAGATTTCTGTTTCCTGCTTCAGATTTCTGATTCAGTTTCCTGAAGTTTCACCATCACACCAAATGCCTTTTCAGAAGAGTTCTGTTTTAGTACTTTTCTGATTATACACAGCTCTCTTTATATACCTCGATTGGATTACATTGAATCACACTGTCAATTTAATTGAAAAACATGGCCTTGCCATAGCAAAAACATATGTATATAAAAGGCAGCAAGTCATCAGCACATAGTAAATATGATTTATTGTTTTAAAAAATAATTTGTTTGTGTCAAATCTTTTTGCATCCTTATTTTGAGGGTTAAGAGAGATGTTTCCACTAGTACCAAATGGAAGTCAAGTTGGCATTGTCTGTGCCAAGAGGGAGCTGCAGAATTCCATTTGACACCTCAGATCTTTTATGGTTTACTGCCCTTCTTCAGTTTCCTACTTAATATGTTTTGTTCTGTTTAAGATTCTTTCGGTTTAAAGCAGGACTTTCAGTTTTTGTAGCTCAGAAAACCGCAGTCATCATCTCCAGGGTATTTTGCAGATCCTCCCTATGCCTTGGTCATGCTGTCTCGCTCTAAGTCTGTACCTTTTCAGTCAGTTCACACAGCTGAAATTGCTGTCTGGTTCATCAGGTCACATCTTGGTTACTGTAAATCACTTTTCTCTTGCCAGGAGAAATGCAATCTTGCTTTCTGCATATCTGTGTAAATTCATTTTTCTAGCTCATCATTCAAGTTTCATATCTCTCCAGTGATTTTCTATTGCATCAAAGAGAAGTCACTTGTCCTCACTTTCAAGATTCTCACCCCACCAAACTTATCCACATTTGTTCACACCAAACTATTTTATTTTTAAATCTAATCATTCTTTCTTTGTCATTATGACTGAAAACTTGAAGAGTGTTTTGGCTTTGTCTCACTGGGACATTGTATTTGGGAGTCACTCCCAAAAACTGCTGCAGGCCATTCTTAAAACATCCATTTCCCCTCAGAAATATTTTTCAAACATTAAACTTCCAGTTGAGTGAGAGCACTGACTGATAATCTGAATGGTTTTCTTTCTAGCCCTAGAGCCTAATGCTAGGTAGTGGATGATGGTGTATTCACTAAACCACCAAACCAGGCTCATAAAAATTTTGGAAGTAAGGATTAATTTCTGTTTTGAGCTTGAAGACCTCTTGGAAATGTGTCTGGGCACTAGAATAATACAGAATATATTCAGAAGTGCTTTTGCATTATGATAATTCAGCTATTAAATGATTATAGGAAAATCAGTGAAATACTGGGCATTCCACAGAGTGGTGTTTTGTTGGTTTTCTTTTCCTTCAAAGTCTGCTCTTTGTCAGGTTTTGTGTGACAGTGAGATGTTATGATATCTGTGCTGTACTGCTTTGGTCTCCTTTTATTATTCTGGCTCAAAAAAGACAACCTGATCATAATGTCAATCAAACTGTTCTTCCTGCTAATTGTGTCAGTGTAATGTTTTTAATTTAAATAAAAAATAGGCAAAGAAAAGTTTGATGTAAGAACTTCTAAAACTGATTTGCAATTCTGTGCTCCACAGTGAGAGGCACTGTTCATTATTGAACTGATATGGAATAATGACACGGGAAGGCACCATGTGAAGCAGTGCACAGGTAGCATTGGTTGACATAGAACTGATGTCAGAAGATATTAAGTCATCTTTATTCTTTTTAGGGAACATCTGGGATGACTGAAACTGAGGTTTGGGGAAATTATCAAGTATAAATGGAAAGATGAGGTTGGCTTTCACAGTATTGCAGCACGTGTTGCTCAGGATTGAGATTTTGAACAAGTAGACTGTCCTAAACCCAGTGTGATTAGGTTTCAGATTTGTCATTTTTTTCTTTGCTTTCTGTTTCTTTGGGGTTTTTTTTGGTTGGTTGGTTGGTTTATTGTTTTTTTAACACCTATGATATGTATTTTAGGTTACATCTCTAAGATCACATCATTTGCTGATCTGTCTTAAGAGAAGACAGAAGGATACGTAGCTGATTTACACATGAATTTCAGGAGAAAAAAATATGCAAGACTTTAGAAAATAGGGAAAGTATAGTAATTTTTTTGTTAATTGCATTAATGACCACTAGAAATCCCTGAAGAGTTGCAGATTATAATTCTGCTTGAGGCACTAGTGTAGTTGAAACCCATTGAATTAAATGAATAAAAGAATAAATTATTTGGCGTGAATTACATTTATCTGAGTTTATAAATGGCTTCCTGGTAAAAATGAGCATGTACCAATTGTTTAAGTAGTGTTTAAACATAAACAAAAAGAGGGTGCAGTAAACAGTTTCTAAAATATTGTTCTCAAGCAAAAGTTATGAATTGGTTTAGAAATTCATAGGAATACAGACATTTCATGCTGGATAAAAGCAGGCAGTCCCATATCCTACCCTTGATTCTTCAGAAGGGTCTATAGCAGGCAGACACCCTCTGGCACATCTTCATACATATCTAAATCCTGATCCCACCAGAGATTTTGCTTCAGGGCTAAATCAAGTTGCAATCTTTCTTCCAAAATATATAGATTGTTCTCAATTATAATAACTATTATTTATAGCAGATAATTATCTGCAATCCACATATATATTTGTAATAGTTTGAATCTCAAGTTTTCTCTTCAGTAACTTCTTATAGTAGACTTTGCTGTTCCATTTTGCTTTCAGCATCCCCATCAAATCTTTCAGGCGTCCATTTTTTGTTATACACACAGAAAACACAGATTTACCTTTGCTGAAACGTTTTGGATTTATTTTATTTATTTCTGTATGATGTAGACGCTCTGTATCTTCACTGTTAAAGAGAATAAATCCAGAATATATCCAATACAAACAAACCAAGTACAACCTAAAAAAGATAATATAAACTTTGTAATTGTTCTCTGAAGGGCTGCCAGGATTGCATGGAACATGTCATCTGTTTTAACAGGAGACATAATTATTTAAGACTCCTGAGCATTTAAGAAGAATTCACCTGTAGAAAAGTCTGTGTTCATTTAGCAGAGCTGTGGAAAATTCCTTTGACATTTTCTGTTGGAAATAGCATAAATATGCACACATGTGCTAAAGTAATTTGTTGTAGAGCTCTGCAAATTATATATTTTCTTTGTTTTTCTCTTCCCAAGAAATTTTCCTCTTTTTGTTTTGCTCTCCAGTTTCCAAGCAATTTGATATTCCTCAGATTGTTAATGTCTTCATACACCAGCTGACTTTCCAAACACCCGATTGGATTTGTTGTATGAAGCATTCCAAGGAAAATATAAGAGACAGAAAGCAAAAACCTGTCAATTTTTGCTGATATAAAACAATGCATGAGAATAATGGTGAGCCATAAATAAAATTCAACTGGAAAAAATAAAATTCAACTCAGATAACCTGGGGTAATTTAGAGCATCTTTTTCAAAAGCAGCTGAACTGATGGTTGTTCTCACAGGTTGATTGTGCTGGGTTGGGTTGGCTGGTTGGTTCTAGCAATATGACACTTGTTTTTCTAGACAGAAATTAATTAACTTCTCACTAAGACTTACAAGAAGTTTAAGTTAATAATCTTTGGGACAATTTCTCTTAAAAGTAGTAATCCAAAGGAATGAGGATCATTGTATCCAAACACATTGAATCAGAAAGTCAAAAGAGAACTGATTTTCAGCACAAACATGATCAAATCTGCATTTTTACCAGCTTTGGAAAGGGAGCAGCAGGCAAATTTAAGGTGCAGTGATAAGAAATTTGATCCAGTATGAGCTGATCCAGCAACTCAATGCTGCTGAGGGGTGCTTAGACTCATTCTTGATCTCACCATGGTCCCTTTTACGGTGCTGCTCTGGCACTCCTGTGGCCTCACAGTGAGATTCTTCAGCGCACCACATCAGCAGCGAAAAACAATTAACTGCACTCCAAGGGCCATGCTCTTCCAGCATGTCCAGCAAGAGTCTGCTCCAGCTGCCTTTCAAGGCAGAACAGAAAATCTTCTCTGAGACCTTCTTCAGCTGCTAACCCCTGCCCCAGTCTTGGTGTGTTTGCCTTTTGCACTGCTGCGGCAGGGACTGGCTGCCTACCCAGCCTCCTCCTCCACAGAGAGGGAGACCAGTGGAGAAGGCTGAAGGAGAGAAGGAAAGCATCAGCTTTCAAATGCAGGTTTGTACCCTAGGCAGTCAAGGGAGACAAGCTGGGATAGGCAGGGGAGGAGAGGGAGGGACAGAGAGACCAATATTCATCCTGCTCAAAACTCATCACTCCTCACGTTTTGCATGTTTCTCTCATTCCTCCCTTGAGAAGCCAGATGATCCCTTTTGACACCTTCTATTCCACCTTTTCAAAGCCTCTTTCTCTGCACCCTCTCCCTGCCACAGTTGCAACCTTGATTCTTTTTTCCACTTGTGACTGAGAAACCCTCTGCCCGTTTGTGCATATATTGTTTGGTGAGAGCAGCATTCTAAAACTCTAACTATAATTTGGAGCCATTCTTAACTGAACAAATGCTCTGAGCTACATTAAGAAAATATTTTTAAAAAAATAAGTTTTTCTTTTTTCCCTCTAATACTAAAATCTGATTAGGGTTCAATTTGACCTGCTATTTCCCAGTTTCTTCATGATAATCCATAAAATCAATAGCAAGAGAAAGAGATTTATAATTTTTGGACGCTGCAGTTCTGCTTAAATCACCAGCAAACTAGAGGATGAATCATTCAACTGGTATCAGGCAGCAATTTTTGTTTTTAAAAGACAGTCCCTTTTCTATAGGTTATTTCATTAACTGCCTGACTGGATATGAATGAGTACCATACACCTGCAGTGTTTGCCATCCATCCACATTCATATTTTATTTTCACAATGTTTTTCTATCTTTATATCAGATTATTTTTGTCTGTGATCTGGGAGCTACTGTTCAGCCATTCTACATTACATATTTTTTCTCAGTTATACCTGTTTACCCTGAAGATAGTTCAAGTGCTTCTGAAAGGAAAAAAAGCCAGGCATTGGTCCAAACTTCAACTAGTCTATAAACTAATCATAACTGTAAATATCACACATTTGGTGCAGAGAAGTACATATGACTAATGAGGTTTCAGCCTCTGCTGCAGGCGGTCTTGTAATGAATGTCTTATAATGTACCCAAGTATGTTGCTACTTCCATCTGCTTTTTCTACCTTATTTTATTTACTGCTATCAGTTAATTTTACAATCCAGTCACGATTCCTACCTCTCATTCTAAAATGGCAATGGCATGTGAGTTTTGCCTTGCTACTCTCACCTGATTTCAGTGCCAGCTCCATCATTTCTGCTCCCAGCCTCTGTGCTGCTCCCTTTGCACTGGCAGCCCCTGGGTGTGGGTGATGGAGCAGACTTTCAGAGCTCCAGGCTGCTTCCCTTCTCCAGAGTTTGAGGTGCCTCCTTCATCAAAGTGCAGACGTGGTGGCAAACCTGGAAAAGTGGGAACTGTGCCCCACAGGGACTGAGCTCCTTATGCCTCAGGGCTTTTAGAGCCCTGATGGGACTTGGCTGGAAGAAGCCTGTGGGGATGATAAAAAAGGAGCACCTTGAGCAGAAGACAATTTATCTCCATTGAGTTTGGAGAGAAGACAAGGAGGATACAGACTTATCTCCATAGGAGATGTGTGCTCAATAGGAGATGTTGATACTCTTGCTCACCTCAACTGAAATAAATTGCTATTAATCTTGTCTAGACTGAGTAATTAAAAACATAGTGAGACAAATAATTTATCCTATAAGTTGTCATCAAATCAGGAAATGTTTACACATAAAAGACCCCATGATGGGCTCTTCTAAATGGATTGGTAATTTTTTTCACATCTCTCATTCAGCAACTGCTGAAGAACATCAGTCACTTTGGAGTGGAAGCAGGAGATGGATAAACCATATTTCCCTGAGGATCAAAGCCAGACTTGAATTCTGAGCAGCCAGGTTGCTCTCACTGAGAGGTGGAGCTGTAAATATCAGCTGACCTTTGCAGTCTATCCTAGCATGTATCTCTAAGCATGGCATAAGTAGATGTGAAATCATTCCCAATCTTTTTACAGCTGTCATAGTGAAAGAGCTGCAGTGGTGTTTTATCTTCCTGTAGTCTCAGTGTTTCACTTGCCTGTATTATGTGCCTCTGGTGCTTTGGCTGCATTACCATTGCAGTTTTAGAGGGTTCATGTTTGTAACTACTCAAAGTGTGTAGTAAAGACTAGTTAGGAATCCTCAAAAGAAATTGTAAGACTGTACAGATGTGCAACTGTCAGTGAAAGAAGTGATTGTGTCTTTTTAGCTAGCCAAGATTATATAATATAGTTGAAAAAAATTAGCTTGCATTTAGTGCCAGAGAGGTGACAGCTTGGATCTCAAAGAAGTTTCAGTCTAGCCCTCCATGGGAATCCAGTAGATCTCCTCACAAAGTCCTTCCCTGGACAGTGCAGGCATCACCTGTGCTGTACCCAGACTTTATTTGGATCACTGAAATGAAAAAGAAAGTTGATCACCTGCTTTGGTAGCCCAGACTGAGTCAATATTTGCCAGCCAGTTTGCAAGGCAACTGCAAATGGGATTTAGCAGAACAAAAACATTCTTCTAGTAAGTGCTCATTCCTGGTAAATTGAGGTTTCAGGTAGAGATCATTTGGGGAGAAACCAGCTATGAGGGGATGGATTTCCTTTCTTACCACAGGAACTGTTGCTTTTTGGTATCTACTGTTGGCTGATGGCTGTCTTTCATAAGTTTTTATAACTTTTGATTATGGTTCAGCTGACCTGAAAGTCTTGATTTTTTCTGTGAGTCTTGTTAACTTCTGCTGAACTTCAGATACTGCTTGACATGCATAGCTGAATTCCATGTCCAGCCTCCACCTGGGCAGGAAGCAGGAAGCCAGGTTCTTCTGAAAAAAAATCAAGCAGACTCTTGAGTAATATTTAAGATTCTCCTTAGAAATGTTCCTTTGAATTTCTGAATATGTGTATGCACTTACCTCCAGTACATTTTCAGCAGAAAAATATATGAGCACAGATCAGGAGGATGGATGTTGCAGTGGGGAGTAGCTCCAGGGAGGGAAAGGCAGTTCAGAGCTTCTCGACGCCCTGGCACAGTGGTGTCCTCAGTTGGATTTAAGACAGAAGTTCCATTCCCTCACTGACCTCTCCATGAAAGGGGATGAGTCCCTCCCTGCCTGAGGAATCAGGAGTAACTTGAGCAGCTCCTCAAAGTGGCTGCTGACAAATGTCTTTCAGGATTGGTTTGGCTGCAGGAATCTCTGAAGGAATCTGAGGCATTTCACTGCCCCAAACAGTAAGGAGTGCTGGCTGGCAGAGCAGGAACCCCTTCCGTGAACAGGGAAATGATCCCTTCTGGCCAAAGATGTTTTATCTACATCTAAGCCTGACCTCAGCAGATCCTGCATTTCAGATCGTCTCGAGGTGAATGGCTGGAAATTGAGTACTCATATATTCCATGTTTGCTGAGATAGCTGTGACCAACATTCCAGCTGGAGAAAACAGTTCTTCTGGGCCTTGTAAAGCTGGTCAGTAATCAGCTGGAGCAAGCTTGATTATGTCCATGTAGCTCACCAGTGAATACTGATTGAGAGAGACATATAAAACTGGGATTTAAAGGCCAGCAGAAACCTGGAATCTTGCACATGGTAGATTGAACAGTACTTAAGAAAAATATCTTGTTTTGAACATGATCACAGAACCATGCTCTCAGTATGAAGGCTGAGAACATAATAATATGTGATTCTGTTTTATTTTCCCTGTCCTGCATCTCAATGAAGAGCAAAATTTCCCCAGATACTTCCTCACACACTGAGAAAAAGTAAAAAAATTATGACCAGTTTTTGCTGTGTTCAGCTGGAACTTTATTGCTGTGCTGGTTTAACAGAAGCCTTTGGAAGGAGCTTGGTCTCTTTCATGTCAGTGGTGGCTTCTTTAGAGCAGCAGGATTTGATATGGGAGCAGAATATTCTGTACTGAATGTCAGGAGCAGTTGTTCCCATTTGTTGGATGAGAACTTAATGGATGAACAGCAGTGAGTTTATTTGCCAGAAATATCAAATGCTAACGAACAGCTTGCTGTAGTCCTGGCCTTGGCTTCCATCATTAACCTGATTAGACCAGAATTATCTGCAATGTTCTTGGATGTTCTTTCACTGGTATTAGAAGGTCATTAAACAATGGGCATTTATTTCGCAAGTTCCACTGGGATTTGTTTTCATTTCAAGCAGGTGAAGAAGGATTTTATATTTCATTTTGAAATGCAAATTTTTTATATGAATTGGCAGATTCTCAACTTCAAGCAGAGAGAGCCTGAATTGATTGGATTGCATTGCTAACATTTTTGTTGCTTTCAGTTTAATTGTAAAAACTGTTGGTTGGATTGTTTTTTTTGTTAAAGTGTGACCTTTGTCATTTAAAGATCACTTGAACATCATCTGTTTTGTTTTCCAGATATTTTTCTTGTTTTTTAAGGACAAAGTGATTTTGATCCTAAGGGAAAATAATATGAATTCCATCAAATACATGCTGTTCTGGGGTTTGTTATTTGCATAAACAGCTATATTTTAATAGTTGTTTAATTGACTGTCATCAAAACCTCAAAACTCACAATGGAAACATGATGAATTGGAAGAAAATAGAAAGTGCTTGAAGACAGTTTACAGCAAGTTACAGTGTTGAAGTTTTCATTAAAAAAAGAGTTTTAAAGTTCTAGGCAGGCACTTTCCCCCTCCTGCCTGTAACAGATCCTGTCTAGATGTTTTACATCTTTGCCACAATGAAAATATTGAATAATTGTTTCTCACAAATGAAAATGGGCTGTTGTTCAAATCTTAAATTTGGCACTTGCATGGCTATAGCTGGTCCTATTTTATTATCAAACCCAAGCATTTTTGGTTTTTGGCATTGCCCTCCTTAATATTTCCAGGAATGAGAGATGAATTTTATCTCATCTTAGATTTTCTGATGAAGAGTTCTGTTAACTAAATCTTCTCCAGCAGACTCCCTGAGGTCCTGGATGAGTGCAGCTGTGGGGCTATGTGGTGCTCAGTTTATCCTGTAAAAATCCAAATATTGGCTAAAAGTGTAAACTGGGGGCAGGGGGCAGGTACAGGCCCAGATTTCTAGGATGCCTTGTAGCAAATCACTCTCTGTGGGTCCTGGTAGTTCTGTTCAGAGCAGTTGTGCTTGGAGAAGCAGGACTTCCCATCCTTGGGAAAGCTGCCACCATTGATGGAGGCAGCTCTTCCCATAGCAAAGCTTAGGGAGAAAGGCCAGATAGAGTTCAACATTCAGGGAAAGTGATTTTTGTACTGTGAGACTGATGATATGCACAGCAGCCTCAGACTTTAACAAGCTTACTTTTTCCTTAAAAATAAAAAAAATCAGCATTTGTCTGGCTCTGGTTGTGATGGGGGGTGTTGTGAGGTTATTTCCCCCCTTCATTCTACAGGCAGCAGGAACCTATTGCTAATGCTGAGAAGATGCATATACTTTCATGCATATGCAGACAAATTTTTCCCAGGAACGTCCCTTTTACTACATTAATATTCTTATTTTTAACTATTTTGCTACATTCAGTTTTGGAAATTGAGCTATGAAGCCTAACCCACAATACCAAGCTGTCTCTGAGCCAAGACCCCAGTAGTATCAAAACCTTCTCTTCCTACTTGACAGCATCTGATGTTTTTATATGGCTATTTGTATAAAATACTGCAGTGTGCTGCATATTAAAAATGGAGAGTAAATAAAATAGATGTTGATATGAAATTAAGTAATGTGATAGGTTTTGAAGAGACTATTATTAAAAAGTATAAGAAATTCTAAATGACCTGTACTATTTTCATATTTAATTCAGTAAAATAATTAATTATTCATCAGATGAGGATGTTGTTTATTTTCCACTCTAGTGCACTGGCATATCACAAAGTCCAGTGCTCTGCTCCAAACAAACCAGACCACTCAGTCATCTAAATACATACATAATGCAGACAACTTAGTGAGTTAGGTCTGGGCAATTAATGGATCAAGCATGTTTTGAGACAAATTCGATGACCTTGTTCATACTGGATATTTGCTTCACAGCACCAGCAATGATCTGGACTCTGCTGGGGCTGTAAATGAACAGAGAATTTCTCAGACTGTCACTGGATCATGGCTGTGGCTCGTGTGAAGTGATGCAGGAGCGTGGCTGCTCCTGCCTGGAGCCAGCGTGGGGACCTGGAGCCTCCAGCCCTGCTGAGGGATGCTGCTGCCACTTTGTTAAAGGCCACTGAACCAGCAGCAAGGCTGAGCATCCCAGAGCAGCCCAGAGACAGGCACAGCACACTGGGGATGCAGGCAGGGAATGAGCGCTCAGTGTGCCACGGGTGAGGTGTGGCTTTCCACAGCTCCTGGGTGTGGCACTCAAAACACAAACACAGCCAGGGCTCCTTCCCCTTTTCGGCTGAGACAGAGGTCGCTGGTGAAAGCACAAACACACACACACACACACACACACACACACACAGAGCCCTTGGGTACCAGCACCTCCTGCCTTTTGCAGCTGCATGGTCAGACACACAGGGACACGGAGCTTGTGCACCACTTGTGCTGAGGCACACAATCCTGTCATGGCAGCACCTAAATACTGCACAGAGAGCTCACACTGCGGGTTCTTAGCATGTTGGGTCCAGGCAGGGCACCAGTAGAGCAATATAGAAAATTTATAATTTATAGAAAATAAAATAGAGCCCCTTCCTCTCGGGGACTTGGCTCCAGATGGAGATTGCTGGCAGGCCCTGGAGAGGGAGAGGTGCTGCAGTGTTTCATAGCTAATGAATAGCCAACATATGCAACTGAGAGAAAGTGTGAGGTGGAGGCCAAAAAGTATAACCTAAATAATTCATGGGGCTTGACATCTGTTGTGAAAAAATAAAAATATTGACAAGTTGGATTTTGACTTTTTGGGATTAGTTGTGTTTCTCACTACTCTATGCCCACCCCCCACACCCAATTAGAACTTATATTTTTGAAGATAAATAGTTTCTATGAATATTTAAATAATTCTTCTAAATAAACGATGTATTCAATCAGATTTTAAAAATCCAACCCTCCCTATCCTCTTTAGGTTTTTGAGTATAGTAATCAATGTAATTGATGTAATGTAATACTTTGAATGTAACACTTTGAATTTCCATTAAGATATCTGAAAATAAATGTATGGTTGTCTATGAATAGAATAAAACACATCTATTATTCTGTGAAAAATATAATCCTGTGCACAACAATACCAAGTACACAAAACATTCCAAGCTCATTGTATTGTGACTGACAAAAGAGGCTCAGGACTCTGCTGCTCCTTGCACTTGTCTGTGCTACAGACCCTGTGTGTCTTTGCTAGCAGCACAGCTCAAAAATTCCTCTGTGCAGGGAATGCTTGTAAGACTGCAAAGCTCAGATTTCAGGTTTCCTGGAATTTGGGGTGCAAAAACTGCATCTTTAGAATGAGGAGAGCAGGACTTTGTCTGCTCTGCCAGCCCTGCTGACATCCTCTGCATCTGCCCTTAGTTTCTGTAAGTGCAAAATGCAGTTACACTGTTTAGGAGGAGTAGAAAGCACAAGTCTCTTCCATTTGTAATGTTTTTAGATATTTAGATTAAATTGAATTGAGATCTGAAGTGTTTATTGTCTACTTAAGTGATGGGTCCCTGTGCTCTTGCAGGGTCTGAACTAATACTTATTATTAACATTTTTATTTACTCTCTGAAGTGGAGACAGTCCTCTACATGGACAAGAGCTGGATGCTACTTGGACAAATAAAAATCTGAACTCTTCCAGCAAAATCACAGCTTTTAAAGAAGGATATGCAAGAAAACATAGCAGAGGATTTGCTACTGATTTGTCTCTGGGGCTCCTAGGGCCTTGAAACGAAGTAAACGGAAGCAACTTATTAGTGTGAAATATTTACCCATGGGAATCTCAAACATTCTAAAGAAGAATGCAACAAATTTAACAATTCTTGGGACCCAGTCCTGAAACTGTAGTTTCCCAAACACCAATCACTATTTTTCAATCAATCTTAAAACTTAAATATTCCTCTTTAGTTGCTTAGAATTTTTGTGGCTTCTTAAAGTTCATATTGTTTCATTAATATTGTTTGTTAAATATGTAAACCCCTGCATTTTTAAAGTTTTAAAACATTGACCTTCAGCTATAATTTCCAGAATATTTTTGTTGTGTGCTAGGAATTTTTTCTAGCCCAGGAGATGGGTTTATTAATTTAAGTGGATAAAACATAGTCTTTGAGTATCTTCTTAAAAGTATTAATTGATTTCCACAAGGAATAGAGAGAGCAATGCTGTGATGGTATTCAGGAAAAATTGTGGCCTCGTTCTTGAGATCCATCTTCCCCATCACCCCATTTCTGTGTAGAGTTTTTACATTTGCTGTTGTAATGAAATGGGTAACAGAAATTATCAGCAATGAAAGAGTCTTTGGATGCTCTTGCTGTGGTTTGTCTTGCAAGCTTTCCTCAAACAATTTGTGGATTGGCTCAATGCACTAAGGATCTCTGCTTCTGTAGTTAGATTAAGTAAATGCAGAATACATTTACTTTAACTCTGAACTTCTTATCATTTGCATGGAGAAAAAAAAAACTGAGGAAAATACTCCCTACAACTTCTGAGATTTCCTTTCATTTCTCATTTTTCTATCAACTCCAATGTTTAATTAAGATTTTTTTGGCTGTGTATGAAATTAGCGTCTAGTGGTAATTACTTTGTGTGATCATCATAATTTTGAGATGTATGGAAGTTTGTTTCCATGTCTATTTAATTTGCTGCTCCAGAGATTATCTTAAAATGTATTGCTCTATAAAAAAATTTTACTGAATGAACTGAATTCCACTCTCTTTTATTCTCTCTTTTTGATTACAGTATATCTTCTTACTGTGTCCATGTCAGTTATATCAAAATCACATCGAAGTAACCAAGAAATTTCAGCAGTGTTTTAAGTGTGAGCACAGGGATAAAACAACTCCTGGGAGATGAATGCTTGTTGTCAGTTTGTAGAGAGGTTTCCATGATGTACAGTTTGCATTTGCTCAGATGATAATACCTGGCTACAGGTGACCTTTCAGCATGTTCCCCCTTCCTATTAAACCTCTGTTGTTGTTTAAAATAAAGTGACTACTCGATAAAACTCAGCAAAAAGCCTCAGGGCTACTCACTTGTAAAAAAACAAACCGAACCTATCAGATAAAGCTGTCAGAGCTTGGGCTTTATCTAACTCTGCACACTCTTTTATAAATTGATTCACTTTTCTGCCAACCCCACATGTCCGTGAAATAGCTTGGCTGCAGCTACAAGTACAATTATTATTCCTCCCGGGGTGATTTGTGTGGTCTTAGAGCCCGGCAGGCATCCATTTATACCGAGAGATGGGAGATAAGGGAGACACCAGCGTGTGCTCCGGGCTGGCAGAGCCTGGGACAGAGCCTGGGACACAGAATGGGACAGAGCCTGGGACACAGAATGGGACACAGCCTGGGACACAGAATGGGACACAGCCACAGCCTGGGACACAGCCTGGGACACAGCCTGGGACACAGCCACAGCCTGGGACAGAGCCTGGGACA
>VWYI01009504.1:208-19256 GCA_013399455.1 Anthoscopus minutus
AATGGTTTTGCAATGCAGGTTTTTGTATGGATGGATAGCTTTAATGAAAAAAAAATCATCCTCAAGTAATTGACTTGGCAGCAAAGTTCTCAGTGAAAACATTTTGCTCTGTTCTGGAGAAAGATTGTCTGGATGAGGTGGTTCTAGGTGCTGGAGGCTGACCATGAGGGGGACTCCCTCATTCACAGACATTTTTTCAATCCCAGGCTTGAGAGGTTTTGTTTTGGCACAAGATGATAATCACTATGAGAATGAGAGGTTCACAGGCTAAGCTGGGTAGTGTGAGATAAATATGTGACATGAGATGAGATAAGGGGAGGACAACATCTGGCATCAGAGATGGTGGAAAATCTTTTTAAAGATGGCTCTGTAGACAAGTTTAGAGGCCCCTGTACTGATGTTTTAATGTAGCCCTTTTGCAGCTTCCTCAGGGTGAGTGACAGGAATGAAAGCAGTTTGTGTGGAGGTGGGAGCAGATCAAGAGCTCATCCTGATTTCAGTCATGAACAATGGACACACTGATATGCAGGGTCACATATAAATCCAGATCTACAACCCAAAGAAGACTTTTAGATCACACATTAATATTTTCCCCTATTTCTCCACTGCTGGATCTGCTATTCAGATTTCTAAGCTAGCCCTCCAAGGACACTAAACCTGCTGCATTAAGTAAGGGAGCCAGAAAAGCACCATGATATGATTAGGAACACAATTAGGGAGGGAACCATAGCAGGTCAAGAGAATGGGAGCCAAAGCCCTAGAGGTCTCCCAGAAAAATTCTTCACAACTATCACAAAGATTACAGAGCAGAATCACGTACCTGGAATATATTGTCTTGGTCTTGAGGGTATCTTCTCTACAGTTCCTCAGTGCCATGGTAGATGCCAATCAGGAATAAAAACGTAGTCCAGATCATTTAATTCGATTTTATTTCACTTATTTAATTAAGCTGTGCCCACCTGTAATTAATCTTTAGCATGACAGATGTCATGATCTTTTTTCTATGTTAAATTTGACCAAGAAAGAAGTTTTAGGTCTGTACAGTCTATCATTCATAATCTAATTTATATCTTGTACATAAGTAGTAATGTGTCAATAAAGCCTGGCTTATGCAAAATTATCAGGACTTTTTTGGTGCAACCATCTGCTGAAATACTGGATGAAATTTTCCTTCTTCTGTAGGTAACAATGATAGAACCTTTGTGTGTTTAACATCCCTGAAAATTACAGCTATTATTCTATCAACTTTCAAGGTTTCCTTTAAAATTAGGAAATTTTCTTGTGTCATTGATCTAAATCAAACAAGTAAAATAGCCTGGGACTGGTGTGGGCAGGCACTGAAGGGAAAAAGAATTGAAGTCATGCTTTTGTAATGGTCACAGTTGAAATTTAGTCAGCTGAACTTTTGAAAGATGGAAGACACACTGAAATTTGGCTGAAATTCCAAATGATATATTAGGCTGATCAACCTCAAATTTTCCTATTTCTAACTTTAGTGATTTTACTAAAACCAAACAACAAACAAAACAAAAAAGCATATAAATAATGGATGCTCAGAGCACTAGTGACTCATGTAGAATTGAGAGAATTATACATAGTAAATAAATCATAAGATAATTTTTTCCTTTTTCTATTGGCAAATTGTCTTTGAACAGATGATGGTTTTCCTAGATTTGTTTATTTGAAACTAATCAATTAATTATTCATGTAAATAATTAATGGCCTTATCTAATTGTAAAAGATTTATTTGGAAATCTGCAATAATAAGGAATTATAGGGTCATGACTGCACAATACTTAATGTAATTTTTTTTTGCTCTAGGTCAGCTGTGCAAAATTTCAGCTTCAGTTTCCAAATATTCATATGCATGAATTTTAAAATCCTTTTACATTATAATACTCTTCAATATTTTCCTGTGAGTTTTTGTGAACATTTCTATAATCTCTACTTAAACTATTTGCAGAAATCAAACAAAATAGCAGAAATAAAAAGACTAAGTATTGAAAGAATATTTTCCAGGAAATAGTTTTGAGCTGGACTTTTAGTGACAGTGAATTTTTTAATAAGCTTTGCTTATTCCTGATACCCACACAAGCATGCACTCACTAAATAGCATTAACATTTGGCAAGGCAGCTAATATGCAGGTTATGCTGTGATTCCTGATGGGAAGAGGAATATTACAGAGCTAAGGGATCAACAAAATGAGGCTTCAATTCATTAGTTTTTCAGCAATCATTTCAGATGCTTAGTACCAGAAGTCCCTGATTGACATTCAACATTCATTGAAAGACAAGTTGAAGTCAGAAAAGGTACAAGAAAAGGCAACAGGAATAGTAATAAACACAAATGGCTACAGGAATAAAGCAGTTGCCTTGAGAGGAAAAATAAAGTAAGCCTTTTCAAGAGAAGACTAATGGGAGATAAATATGACATTTATATAATCATGATGATGATGATGATGATGATGGTAAGATCAGTGAGAATTGCCATGTAGAAAAATCCTAAAATCTGGAATTTCAGAACTCAGAATCTCATAAAAGGTCATATAAAACAGATGGAAAAAAGTCAATTTGTTTATTGAATAGGTAATGTACTTTTAAAATGTGTCATTGGAGGAGACTGTTNCGATATACCAACCATCAGGCTTTTTTTTCTCTCAGCTAAATGGGAAAAATTCTAACAGCTAAGAAACGGAAAAAAAAAACCATGTAACCCCCAACAACTGTGCAGATAGATAATAGCAGTGTTTCAAAATAGATCAGACTAAGATACTAGAGATTATATGCAGGGATATATACTCTATCCCATATCCGTATGTATCAGGCGTTCAGTGGCTGTGAATCCCTGGAGAGGAAAAAGGCAGGTGGCCAAATTCACATGTTCTGACTAAATACCGTCCCCCACTGCCAGTGTTAGAGGCAGAGTGTGGTGTAGGAAACTGGCTTCACTTGGTAGGATGTTTATCACAGTCTTGTAGAATCTGAAACTTTTCTAGTATACACACTTTATATTTGTTTATATCTGCTCAAAATAAGCATTGGTTTCCTATGCACTATCAAGCATTTTCTTGTGATCAGGTAGCATGGGGAAGAGGTTATAAAAATTTCATCACCTTTACAGAGTAGAGCAAGCCTTTATATCTGTATATTATCCTTAAAGACAATCCTGTAGGGATTTACTGGGGCATATTCATTCCACATCTCCCTCCCCATATGAACTCTGTAGAATTTCAGAGTCTCACAAGACCAGATTTCTAGATATTAAGCTTGTTGTTTATAAAAGATGAAGTATTACTTTTGTTCCATGAGAAATTTCTCATCTTGTGCATCATTTGCTGGACATGGGAAGTGAATATGAACAAGTTCTAATCAGTGCTGGTGCACTAATGTAGCTCTGCCTGCAGCGGCAATGAATATGATATTGAAATTTATCTTAAAAACACGGTCAGCTCACCTGGAAGTTCTTTAGAAAAAAAACAAACATGTGGTCAAAAGCAATGGTACAAATATTTTTTTAAGACCAAAAGGGTCAGAGCAAGCTCGCTCTTACATAGATGTTTAAAGAAAAAAGTCCTTCCAGACTCCACAGCTGACAGTCTCTCCCATGGCTGACAGAGAGAAGAGACAGTTTTTCTTTCATGTCCTGTACTTACTTCATCATGACATAAACACGAAAAACAGAGAAAAATGGACACTTTTCTGCTACCCATTTTTCATGTGACAGCAGAGGAATATAAAAGGGACTCTTAAAGTGCCACCCATTCACAAATCTCTTAATTTATAAAAGCAACACAGATTTCACAAAATCACATACTTCTGAACTGAACAGATAAAACATTTTCCACTTTACATAACAGTGAGGAACTGAGTACACTTTTTTGTTTATTTGTCTGAAAAAATACCAACAACTAAGTATGCAGGCTGCAAGAAAAACAAAGTTCCCTTCCCCCCATAGCTGTATATGCTATCACCATATCTTTGTTGGTGAAGCCCTGAATGCAAACCAGCAGCAGCAACACTTCAACACAATTCATGCAGTTACATAACTTCAGTTTCTTGTCAGAGAGATGTTTTCAGTTTAAGGCATGCATTTGGGCTATGAAGCAACTGAGATGATCTCTCTGTGTTTATATTTCTTCAGAGTGACATAACAAACTTTCAATACAGAGGTCAAGCATCAAAGGCAGTTACAGGTTGTTGGCATTCATTTGTCTTCTGGGTACAAAAGAGAACACTTATTCACTTTGAACACTGAAGAGCAGAAAGCAGACTTTAAATCACCGTATGTTAGAGGCTAGTTCAAAGAGCATGGAGTATAACACCATACTACTGGTCTATAAATGGAAGGAAGTGCACAGGGACAGAAAAAAGCTTAAATAAAAACCCATGAAAAACCCATAGTGTGTGCAGAGCTGCTGTTACAAGTGTGAGAAAAGAAATTTAATGGGACAAGAATACTGACATTTTAAGAAAACATATAAAATACAGATTAAGCTGTGACTTTATGTAAAATTTTAGCTGATTTACTCCAAATCTTCCTATAATCATGCTAACAGCATGAAGAAGAATGAAGTAATTCTTTACAATGCTGCTTCCTCTCTGGGCACTTTCCTTACTTGTCACCATCAAGAAGCCTCTGGGCAGAACCAGGCAAGCAGTACTGTGGTTATGTGGGAAAGTAATACTGAAATCTGAATGCCTTCTAGAATCTGGGTGATTTTAGAGTTCAGTGAAGATGCAAGAGGCTTTTCAGCACAGCTGAATAGAAATCTAGAATTCTAAATTCTCATTTAGCTCTTCTCTAATTAGATACCTACATTTAATTTTGGGTCTAGGATAAAAGGTTTTCAGATGCTTCCTTTTTTTTCTCTAGTGTTCTCTGTTCTTCATAATCTGGCATACAAAGTAGCTCCAGAACTAGAAGTTATGGAGTTTTTTTGGAGGAAAACAAAGTGCTTGAATTGTTATTTCAGTTAAATTTAGATAAATATATTCTTCTCACCCTAAAGTCTAGTACTATCTCTATATTCATGACTCTATAGTTATGCCTGTACATAGCTATTTTTTGAGGCCATAATGAAGTTCTTTCAGAAATACTGAAATTTTCTTCAGAAATATTAAATTCTGACCTTTGCCAAGAAAATCTTACTATTAAAAATTTAAGCCCCATATAAGTTGTTGTGTAGTACCTGCATTTTGATTATACCCGTTTTGAGAGCTAAACGGTTACTTTGAAGCAATGCATCATGAATATGTGAATATACCCTTTGCTCATGGCTGAATTTGTCTTTGAAGAATGTGAAAACTTCTGTTATTATACCAAACAATCATAGAATGTATTGGGTTGGAAGAGGCCTCTAGGATTTGAACTCTCAGCCTCAGACCACTCAGTTGAACTCTTTGCAATGAGCAGGAACATCTTCAACAAGATGAAAAACTCATTTTTCCTAATATATTCATACTTTTATATTTATTGTTAAAATATGTATGCATTGTTAACATATTGCTAACAACACATATAAATTCAGAGCATCCTTATGTGGGATTTCCAGATAATACAACACACTTTTTTTTTTTGTGTCTGGAAGACAAAAATTGCAATATATGAATGCCCCCTCTTCTTACTGCCTCTTCCCTTAGCTTTTATACCTGAGCTGATGCCATGTGGTATGGAATATCCATTTGGTTAATTTGGATCAGCTGGCCCAGCTGTGTCCCCTCCCAGCGTCAGCCTGCTGATGGAAATCACCAGGACCCACAGCACAGGTGAGTTATCAACACCTCCCAGCCAGCAGCACAGAGCAGAGCTTGGTGAGGGCTGCTGTGGGGAAATGAACTCCAGCTCAGCCAGACCCAATACACCAATGGACCAAAATAGGAAACAAAAGGTGTCTAAGCCAGAAAGTTATCAGGAACTCAAAGGTGAAGGTCTGAAATCATAAAAGCAGTCTTTTGCACAGTTCAGCTCTATAGCTTTTGAAGGTTGGCATCCAGCTCCTGGACTGGAATTTACAAGGCCAAATACAGTGATTGAAACTACTAAACATATAAATTAATTAGGCAGGTGGAAGTTAATGGATTTGGATTCATAGTAAACAGCATGTTAAGCACAAATATATTTAAACTATCTAATAAGAAACAACAAAAGGATTTGTCTAAAACTCAATGTCCTCCATGGAAGCCGGTATCATTGATTTGTCACCCAGCCCATTTTTGCATAGCAGATTACTGGGTCAAGGTCTTGCCTATGAAATGGAAAACTTCCTCCACCACTGAGGGGTTTTTATGTATTTATCTATATTATGCATATATATAACATCACTAATCTCATGTTATGGATAATTTTTTTTTGTATTTAGAGAATTACTCTACGGTTTTTAATGCAAAATTCATAAAGGAAGAAAAAATGTGAGACAGAACAAGCATGACCTGGCTTAGTAAGCAATGTTTGTTTGAAACGCAAATTTTGAAGTTCTATGAAACATATTACAAAATTAATTTCCTTTCTTTAGAAACGTTAAGCACTGAAATGCACTTGTATGTTGGTTCACTTGGTTCTGTAGTCATTTGTGGTAGGACAGTTCCTTCACAAGAATGACATCTGCATTCTTCCTCAAAGCAGCTGGAGCACTTCTCAGTGTTAATAGACAGATCAGCAGCTAACATAGCAGAAACCACAATATAAACACTAAAGAAAAGCCACAAGCAGGAATACATATGTATTTGTAGCAAAGCACCTACGGTGGAAAACTTGTTTGCACAAAGAGAATATGTAAAGTGTTTGGTGAATAGAATTGATCAGAGTTTGCCAGGTTGCCAAGGCAAGAATATTAGTTTGTGGAACATTTCAAGTAGAGATAGATCATAACTGAAAAAATTTTAATCTCATGCTTCGAGGAATAAAGTTAGACCACTTGTCCCAAGATACAAGCATCTCACAGGAAAAAACCAGTCCATCCTATGTTAGAGGGTGTAAATCAAGTTTAATACGCTCACAACTCTGGAAATGGTTGCATGAGGAGAGAAACAAAGATAATAACTATATTGGTCACTGTTGGTGAAAATAAATCCAAACAGATGTCATATTTATACATATACTTGAATTAAAGAAATTTATGTATTGCTCTACAGCAGGAAGGGAAAGGAAAATCTGCGGAGAAATGGTTGACATCACTTTTCTAAGTTTGAGCAGCCAGGTAGGTTCAAGTGGAGTGCTTAAAAAATGGAACATCTGTTCATACTGTGAAAACCACTGTTTCTTTAAATTGATTTATATACAACATCAATGATATTTCACAGGAAAATACAACATAACATTTGCTTCTCTAGAACTTATATTAAGGTCCAAAGAAATGACATCTTGATTTGAGAAAAGTGGTAGAAAGCTGTGACTAGTAGCTTAAGACAGATTTGCAAAGAACAACAGCAGTCAAGAAGTGTAATAGAAGTAACATTTCAGAAAGAGAAGTGAATAAACTATATATGCAGTTAGCAACATAATCTGAGCCAACTCCCAAACCAGTCCTCCAGCAATTATGAAAGGGTCAAGCAGACTCATTGGAATGATGAAATACATAGAAAAATATATGTTTAACCTCTTTGAACCAGCAGCCAGCAAACACAGTACATGATTCTGGATAGCTTTAAATTCTTAATGAAGTGTTAAAGGACCTGGAGGGATAATGAAATACCCTAACATAAAGGTAATATAATAGTAAATTGAAATCAAAACAGCACGAATTTAAGGAGAATAGAAACACAGCATAAGCAAGTTTTCACTATCTTACAATATGGTACTAGATCAAAAGAAGAAACCCACAAACCCCTGGACTAGCACAGGACACCTATAGTTCTAATATTTAATTTCTTTGTTTAACAGACTGGTTGTATATATTCAAAACATTCCAGAACCTTAATATGGCTCATAAACTGCTGATATTTTTGTACTTAATTACTAAGAGAAGATGTGAAATACTGGACTTAAAAGAGATTTTCGCAAGAAGTTGGAGCTAATATCTCATGCTGAGATTCCTGCTACATAACATTGATTAGTTAGAAAAATGGACCCTGTCAGCCTCTTTTGCTAAGAATGATTTCTGAAAAAACATAGCTTTCCCATATGAGGTGATAGCTTAAAAACAGGAATATATCTTACCACATAGAGTTTTCTGCAAATGAAGTAGTGGCATCAAACACAGTAGTTGTTGGCTTATATAAATGACTTTTTAACATGGTATCTCCACTCAGTGTGAGAGGACACAGTTAAGAACTCAGCAGTAAAATTCAAAAATTTGCCATTTATAAGGGAAAAAAAATAATTGTAGGTTGAATCATTCCCAAAATGAAACTTATAATAATTCTGAGCAAATGACTGCTTTTAACAGTTATTTACTCTATTTTATAGCACAATGTTAACCTAAGCCATAAAACATAATGACTTGGACTGCAGAAGTGGCAGCACTTTTTAATTTTCATTCCAAAAGTACCAATACGTACTGTTTGTAACTTTTGCTTTAGTGCTTTGTATTTAATGTGCAGGAATTTGTTGTAAATTGCTATAAAAATTGGAATTAATTTCTAAAGCAAAATAAAAGCAAATTATTTCCTTCTGAACCCCTCAACCATCTCCTGGACCCATAAAATAGTTTCTTTTATTGAACTGCTCATGAAAAATGTAATGTTTTTCCAAAGCAAAATTCTCTGCAGTGATGTGCCAAGTGATCTGATCATAATGAGGGAACTGGGTAACCATGGAGTTTGTTTTCATCTGCTTCCTAATTACATTGCTTATAGTTCATGTTTTTAGCCTGCAGCTACCACAAAAACTTTTTTAGAGTGTCTGACTGCCAAATCTGTTTTTCTGTCCTTGGTCTCTACAGCATCCATGGCTGGTTGTAGCCTTTCTGATGGGTATCTAAGTGGTCTCAGGCATAACACCTTGTGCCTAATTGAAGCTAAAGTACTGTACAAGGTGAAAATCAATGTGTGGAGGGGAGGGAGAGTGATAGAAGCTGTCAAATGCCATTTCTGACAAGCACTTTTGGCTGTAAAAAGTGCCTCTTATAAGATGGAAAATTGTGATCCCAAGTGTTTGTTTACTAGGTGTTCTCATTCTCAACCCCCTAAGAAAATTAACTAATTAAGCCACTTTGTTTATTTTTTTAATCAATACAGAATCATACAAAAATCTGAGAGTGACACAAGCCTTTACTCAGAGAACTGCTGAGAAAGAAAGCAAGAAGTAAATTTCTCAGAGATTTTTGGAATATAAACAGTGAAGAGAACAAGAAACAGGGAAAGATGACTTTCTAGATTCATTTCTAACAAAAAGAGACAACAGGGTGAAAATCGGAGGATGAAAGGCAACTCTCATGGATTGCCAACAATATGACAACATTCATTAGCAAAGATGAAAGAGAGAGAAAACAGAATATTAAGACCCAAAAAAAGTGTGAAAAGCAGACTCCAATAAAATTAGAGCTTTGCAAGTATACTTTTGTAGAAAATAAATCCCATGAGGTAAAATACTGGTTCTGAAAATTTAGCTATTTTAAAAATTATATAAAGGGCACAAGTGTAAATACAGTGGTAGATGAAAGACAGAAAGTGAAATTGGTCATAATGAGTTTTTCAATCACTTAAAATTTAAGAACGAAGAATAGAGATGTAGAAATCAGGTAATTTATGAAGGATCTTAAAAGAATAGTTGGAGCATGAGGAAAAGAATAGAAGAGCCAAAACTCAAAGCAATCACTGCTGGCAAGAGATGTGAATAGAAAAAATACCAGCAAAAGGCCTGGACACCTCCCAAGGGAGCAGGAAGCTATCAACACATGATATCAAGAAACTGAAAGTAAATCTAATGTCTTTTTTGCTTGAGTCTTCAATAAAAGGTCAAGTTCAGTCAAATAGGCAATACAGTAAATGCTCGTGACAAAAGAATGAGTCAAGCTATAGAAGGATAAAAACAAGCCTGAGATTGCTAAAAATATTTATACACTTGTAAGTCTGCTGTACATGCCCATTTCCACTCCAAGACACGTAAAAAATTATTTCACTAATGTCAGAGGCATTAGAAGTCCTTCTGGAAAAATTGTGACAATAAGTGAAATTCCAGAAGGCTAATATAGCAAAAATAACATCCATTTTTAAAAGTGCAGGACAAAAATGGGAAGTACAAGCAGTCAGCTTAACGTCACTGATACAAATTAATTACAAAATTTGTAGAAAGAGGTAACATAATATGGACAAAAACAAAAGCCAGTGTAGTAGTCAAATATGTCTCATTTTCTTCTGCAAGATGAGGAGCCTTTTCTGTTTGGAAATAAAATGTTTTCAAGTCAGTAAAATGCAAACACTTTTAAGACAACAAACCAGAGGAGAGAGTATGCTGAAATCTTTTGGGCAATTGTACTTTCACTAGTGAATCAGACATCAGAAATTGTCAATCCAATAGGCAAGCAGCACTCTGGGAGAGGTAAGTAGGCATCCTATTCCAAATATGCAAGGCCTCAGCCAGTATGGGCTCTTGTTTCTTGTATTGTGCAGAGCCTTGACCACACAAGGTTCATAAGTAGAGGACAATGAAGAACAGTAACAGGTCTGAGAGAGGATATTTACAAAGAACATTTAAAACATAGGGGTATGTTGTGGTGAGGTTTCTTGTTAACAGTATTTCCCAGGTTAATGGTTTAGTCCTAGCCTGTACCCTCCTACAATCCCACTGTCAATCTGTCTGATGCCTGGTCCTTACTTGAGCAAGTTCCTTGTCAATCTTCCCTTGTGCCAACCCCCTGCCTGGAAATCCCCTTTGGAAATCCCCTAAAACTCCACTTCCTATTAGTTCATGTGACCTATTCCCATCCCTCTGCTTTCCCCTTTGGATTACGCTTTTGTGAACCCCACTCTTACCCAAGGTACCCTAGATTGGTTAGAGATTGGGTACCACCCTCAGACCTCCCCCATTCTTAAGTTGCTGCAAACCCTGCATCGCCGCCTTTTGCTCTTCCCGTGGGTTCCATCAGAAGAAATAAAGCCACTTGTAACAAAGGCCTCCCTCTTGTCCTTGCCTCCTCAGAGCACAGAATAACAGCCAAAAAGGCCACAGAGCCTGATATAGCTGCACCTTGGATCATCCTCGCTCCCAGGGTGTACCCCACTCATGGCGCATAGCCGGGGTGCTTGTGCAATCAGGGCTCCGGCCAATTGCGTCAGGGGTAGTCTAGTTTGGAGAAGATATACAGAGGGGGAAGTATCTGAGGTGCAAATGTGATGCAAAAGAGGAGATAAGTTGTTCTCCACCCTAAGTCTGGGTAGGGAAGAAATGAACAATTTAAACTGGGAGATGAAATTAAGCACTAGGAATAAAACTTCCTAGTGGGAAGACTAGACAAGAGTAGGAATCGATTTCACAGAGAGACATTAGAAATCTTGGTTTTTAAAAGCAAACAGGGCAGATATTTTCAACACCAAGAGATCATGGATTACCTCATTTTGCTTGTATATCTACCTGCCTTACTGCTTAGGGAAGGGCAAGAGGGAAAGACAAAACCAATTCAAGGTGGAAGAACTTACTGAGAGGACTGGATAAAATTCACCACTCTGCAAAATGAGAATACCAGGTCTGTGTAACATGAGGGTTTTCCCAAAGTCCCCCAGATTAAGTGGCGCTTAAGTGCTCTAGTGGAATTACTCAGTAATCACTGATCTTCTGAACAGGAACTTTCCTGTCTCTTCCAAAACAAAGTGAACTAAAAGGTTATTTCAATTTAATATTGTTTACTGTATTATTGCCAGGAACTAACCAAAACCAAAGCCCCACTGAGTTAAATATTATATTAGAAAAGAACTAATAGTTCTTTCACCAGAGAGCTCACACTTCATAGTGCAAAGACACAATTTATTCTTTCAGCTTTCTTTTTTTTTATCTTTGAGATCTCTGAAGAAATGCATATATGTGTTTTCAGTATAGATACATCATATTTAGACTTTCAAGGAAAATTACTTTTTGTCACCCTAATTTTCAGTGCTTACAGTTTTCCACAATAAGCATTCTAAAAGTTGAACTTCTGAGGGCTATTTTAAGTAGGTCAGCATTGGAGCATTTTGTGGTTTGAGGGTTTTAAATGTTTCTTTATTTAAATGTCTTTGTCATTGGAAAAATATTTTACTAATTTGCAGTTACAAGTACTTGAGAACAGAACTAAGTACAACAACTGTATCACACTAGAAATGGTTTGTCATTTTTGAATTATATAACCTGTATCTTGTCTTTCCATTCTCAATATGATTTTGTAAGTCAGTACAGTTTTAATCTGGCTCAAATGTCATTCATGCCTATTGTCAAACATTCTATATCTTTAACATGACCTAAAGAAAACAATGCACATGAAGAGCATATTGCATGAAATGACTTTATGGGTTTTGAATCTCTTAAACTTAATTGTTTTATCTCAATATCTTTCAAAACTGTCCACACACTTTCAAATTATAGGAGCAGTTTTGCTCTGTGGTTAGCACTTAAAAGCATATTCTTTAACATAGTTTTGCTGGAGCACGGAGGGAGTGAAAGCAGCATCACAGCATTAGAGAAATGAGGCTCATGGTAGAATGTATTTGCAGGGTGAATAAAAAATTTGCAAATGTGTGCAATATTATGTACATTACTTTTGTCTCATAATATATGAGGAAATGTCTTTAAAAGAATTTAAGAGTAACTATTGCTAAATGTGGGATTTCTTTTCTCCATATAAATGCCATTGTATTAATCCCAAGGGTTTTTTTTTCACTGTGTAGATTGTCTGTTTGAATAACTATGATATTGTACTACTTCTTCAAAGAAATAAAAATTTGTGACATCTAAAGTTGGTGTTCATTTAATCTCCAAAATATAGAGTTTGTTTTAAAATAATTAGTATCTTCTTGTTACAGACAGTGATTATCTTAAGGTAATACCAATCAATAAATGTCATAGGTTTTTGTATTTCACTTAAAATTTTGTTCTTTTAACAGTGTGTTGAAGCTGCATTTACTATATCTATTGATGTCTGAACTTTATGGTTTTTATCTCCTATCTTTTTCTGCATCCCCTCTATAATAAGAAAATTCAATATCTGCAAAATTCTAAATGGCTATTTTCTTTCTGTCAAGCTTTGTTTGTGACTCTTTTTCTCTTGCTCTTTACACTTTCTTTCAGATCTTTTTTTCTTATAAAAGGATTAAGTTATCGATACATTTATTCTGGGTCCAGTTATTTGGCTTTATGCATATACATACTCAGGTTTAGTAGATCAGTTAATGAACCTAATCCTGTATGCTTAATTTCACCTTCTTTTTTGAGTAAGAATGGACTGAAACATTTGTGTAAAGTTTGGCTGAGTGTTTTCATTATTTTTTTGAAGCAGGCTATGTGTGGAAATTTAACCAGATGGGTAACTGTTTACAATCTAAAAAATGTCACTTAATTTTCCATAGTGACATCTGCACAACTAAGTCCATGATAACAGTTAAAAAAGAACTACAGTGAGGTATATCTGGATTTATGCAGAGCTTGAGTTAAACTCAGTAATACATCAGTCATAAGAGCTCCTTCTTATCATGTTTAAAATTATTACTAAAAATATGAAATAAAGTTATCATGAATGTTTTGTGTTTGATAAAATATGAAAATAGGTAGTATCAATAAATGTATAACCTGAAAAAGAAGCTTAGCAATTTTTATTATAAGTATTTCTAGTGGAATTTCAAATTATAATATTTTATTTTTTTTATTTCCACATTCAACACTACAAAACCAGAAAATATTTTTAAATTTTCATTGCGTTTGATTGGTAGCTTAATTTGAAGGACTGTAATTTAATGGGTTAATTACCTTATGATGAACCCATTAATCCATATAATTCATTTACAAGGTTGAAAATATGACCAAAGCTTGTTGTAGTTAAAATGAGGCAGCAGTTTTCCCTCACTGAATTCAATAATTTTTAATATCTCTAAAAAATGTAAAATACACATATCTTGTATAATATAATAGAATATCTAATTTTATAGTTTGTAACGATTGTAGATTTAAATGTACGTCTTACTTATTTACAATATTTATGTTTTGGTTTGAAATTTGGGAAACATTTGTGCAATTTTTCCTCTTGGTTTACTTGGTTTAGATATTTTTCAAAGATACTACGGTGAAGTGGCATGGTCCAAAATCTGTTTGCACATTAGAGCAATTAAAAATGATACAATATTATTGCTTTCTTTATGCAAATAGGAAGTGAAATAGCCTTGAGATGATTTAGATACACCCATAAATCAGACAGGCTAAACAAAGTAAGCTTTGCTTTGCACAGATGTGACAGCCAGATGTGGATCTGCTTTTTATTTCATAGCTGTAATCTGTACTGGATTTAAGTTATTTCCTGAAAAATAAGGCATGCTCTCAAAGCTGAAACATCAGTAGTTGCTTCAGGTCAGTACTTGTTTTTAGCAGGAATCATTTCTCTGTTTGGACTCTTTTTCTCTGGGGAAGAGGTGAAACAGGAATTGTTGTTTCGGGCCTTTTTTTAAGAGTTGTTAAGAAAGGTCAGCAGATTTCATGGCATCCAGATAGTGGAATCAGTCCTTAGTTTTCTGCTTGTTTAAAAGATTCATTCAAATTATTAAATAGTTTTTGGCAAGGGGTGCAAAATACTTTCACTGTAAAAGGTTTCTTTCTATACTACATTAAGTTATCGCTCTTTCAAGCCAAAATTAATATATATCCCAGGATGATCATGTTTTAGTGTGGAGAGAGTGTATTATTGGCAGGGTCCCTTGGTGGAACAGGAAGCTGTCGTTTTTTTTGTTCTATACAGTTGCTAATACCTTCTCTAGAATTAAGATACCAAGGTTTTTCCTTGGCATACACATTCTTCCAATTAAAGGCAATGGGTGAAATGTCCTCAGTTATGTCGTCATGATCTCCAAGAACTTTGTGCCAATTTTATTGGAAGCAATGAACAAAAAAATCTAAAATTTCAGCGTGATTGCGTGTATGAGATTCAAGAAAAGTGCTCCCATGTCTCTGTGCTTTGTACAGTCCGTATTCCTGTTGCCTTGAAAACGAATACTCCACATCTAATTCCTTGCTCTAAATCTTACCTCTGCCTGTTCCAGATTAGTAAAAAACACCTAGGTGCTTGATAGTAGGAATCCAAGATACTGATGCTTTCACAGAAAAAAACAGTAAACACCCTCCACTTGCAAATGGATGAAGCAGAAAGATGACTGAGTGTGTGAACTTTGTTTAGGCTTTCCTATTCATCTGCTTTCTGTGGGCTTTTTCTCCATTCAGACACTGATTTTCCTGGATTTTCTGACAGCTCCTGGGAAGTTATTAGCTCTGAACCTCACAGCTCTGCCTTGTTGTAAAGCTGAGTGTTCTGAAACAATGGGCAAAGACTGTATCAAACTTGGTTATGCTCATCAGGAGTTAGGCAGTCTGTAGATCCTCTTTCTCTCCTGAGAGAAGCACAACTATACCTGTGGAGTTAACTGGAAAACATTTGTTCTAGTCCTTTCTCCCATATGTTCTAAACAAAAGGTCTGCTTGGTACGTTTTTAGACTTTCAAAGCTTCCATTAACTGTAGCTGATACAAGTTATATGGTCTTGTAAATTTTGGCTCTTTTTAGGGGGGTTATGAGTCCCAGCAATCTATACGGAAGTCATTTGGTAAATAGGAATAGGATCAGTTCTCTTTTTCCCTTTATAAAGGCATGTTCTTGAAAGAACACATAGTAATGCTGTCAGCTAGACCAAGGATATAAACACCTGGTTTGATACCAATCTATTAGAAAGTAACATGGGCATGAAGTATGATCCAGCTGTCTTGGAGTTTTCTGTGCTCAGATTATCTGACTGCAATTTTTAGGCATCATCATGAATTAAAAACTGATAGCTATGATTAATATTATAAAAACTGATAGCTATAAATATATAACCTTCATTTGCAGTATTCAGTATATCAAACCAGTTTTAAGGGCCAAAGTCTTTCCAGAGAAGTCCTCTTTCCTTTTTTTTCCTATTTTCTTTTCATCATTTGATGAACTTTGGTGCAGGTCAGCTATTTACCTGGTGTATATTTCATCCTTAGTTTTTGTTAGGTATTATTATCTTGGATAATGTGGCTAGTTTCTGCTAATCTGGAAAAGAGAATAAAAATAGGCAGATGTAATTTGTTTATTCGGGCAGACAGGAGGTTAGCAAGTAAAGCAGTGCTGCCATGGGAGAATTCTCAAGTGTAATGACTCAGTATTAATCTAAAAACAGACTTAGAGTGTGGTCAATTTACAATTTATAGTCTGTCTGAATAGATTGGCCTTCAAATCTACACTACTTTTGCTGTGTTTTTCCAAAAAGTGGTTTGTCCTGGAACATAGTAAAAGGGCAAATCCTGGCTGTAGCCCATCTAGAATGGTTCTTTGGTAAACAAGTGTCTGTTGTTTTGTCATGACAAGAATTACAGGACTCTTTTTTAAAGTCTGTTTATTGAATTTATAATGTTAAGTTCACTTTTAGAAGTCAATTTTGGTCTCACATAAACAAGGTAGCAAAAATGCAATCCTATTTAGTATTACTGCTTCTTGCTTCAGTCCATCACTTGCATTTATTTCCACCATGATGAAGAATCTCCTTAACTTATCATCTCATAAATCAAAACTTGAAAACATTTTTATGTATTTCAGCATCAAACATTCAGGATAGTTTACAAATGGCAATCCTGGATGACGCTGAATATTTTGCTCTTGGGTTTGTGCTCAAAACACAAGATTTCAAACTCCAGACTTCAGAGAAAGATCTGACTGTGTAGAAAAAGGTGTACTTTAAATAGAGAATGTGCTTGGTTTAAGTAACAGTATTTTTGAGAAAGACTCTACATGAGCCCTCTGTAGATGTCTTTATAATGAGCTTCCACATTAATTTTAAGAAATCAGTATGATGGGCTGCTTGCAGATTATAATGTAATTCTGTAATACAAATTAGATCAGCTTTGAATGTCTTTGAAATGTAGTGTGTTAAAAATGGTATGTACAGGTTAAAAGATACAGATTCAGAACACCGGGATTTACATGAAATTATCACACATGCTTTGATAGAGTCCTAGACTGATTCAAAAGAGCAAGTTTCATATGAAGCTGTCTCATTTTCTTTGATAGCCACCTTGATCTTTATGCAGTCATCTATTAATTATATTACAGATAAGGTAAATAAAAGTGTTGAAATATTGAGATCACAGCCTCCTTTTTTCTTGTGAAGACTAAAGGTATGCTTCTGTGAAGTCAGTGAGCAACGGGGAATGATAAAGGTATTCTTTAACTGTCAGACAGTATTTATTTTGACACGTGACTGAAAGATCTAGAGTTCAATAGCTAAGAGCATAAATGAGAGGGTAAAACTTATATGTGATCTAGACCAAAGATGCTACAAGACAGTCTATGAGTTTTCCAGGGTCAGTGCACTGGATAACACTATGAAGGTTTTCCTGGCGGAATTAATTTTCATTTAGTTCTCACAACACTATGCTATAAGCCTTATCCTGCCATGTGCTGATCACGCCATACAACTGTCACTAGCACCACTTTGCATTCCAGCTTGTTTCCTCTCAGGTTTGGCCTCTCTGATTGCCTCACACAAACAGTTTGAAAGCTTTAACCCTGTTAGTTCTAGAGGAGCCCATCACGCTTAGTACAGACTAAACATAGAAAATTTGCTTATTTTATCAGCGTTCAGGATTTAGCAGTGTAGATTTTGAATACAGAAATTTTCCAACTTTTTTATTTAAAGGCAGCAACATTTAGCTAATAAGCTACAGTGTTGCTGTTACACAGATGTTGCTGCAGAATACTCTGTTTCAAGAAATTGGCTTACCTGCTTACTCCTTAATACAGAATTTTCCAAAAGCAAATTCCTTTGCTTTCAGCGTACCTTAATAGAAATGTCTAACCTATAAAAGGTATATTGAATGAACTAAATGCATTTGTTCATCTTAATATTAAATTCTAGTGTCTTGCCCTCTGTAGATATAGATAACCGAACCTGCGATAAAAAAAAGCAATCACACCACGTGTATCTCTGTTAGAACAATAGTTTGATTTAAACAAACATACTAGTCCCTATACAAAACCTTTGTGAGTGCAATAGGTTTAATTCAATTCTTTCCTTTCACTGACACTGGCATTGTCTGAAGACTACTCATGAGGTGTTTTTTTTTTATTTTTCATTAGGACATGTCCACATATATTTAAATTTTAAACTGATTTTGCTAACATTGCATGATATGGCTCACTGTGACATCATCAAAAGCTAGTTACTACGCCTCTGTCTCCACTGATGCACTAAAAATGTGAACTAGCAATATAGCTAGTTCACATAAAGCACTCTAGGTTGCTGCATTAATTATTGATGCATTTCTTGTTNATATAGCTAGTTCACATAAAGCACTCTAGGTTGCTGCATTAATTATTGATGCATTTCTTGTTTAAGGGATTCTTTTCCTATTTCTGTATGTTTCAGTCATAGTCTTTAAAGGGTTTATTGTCCAAACATGCATATCATTCCTACCTCCATTGACGATATTTATGCTATAAACGTATGAAGAGAGAAAACAGTCCCTGTGCTTTTAAAAGTAGTTTATATAAATATTGCAAGAAGAAAACTATTCAGAACCCTGTCCAGTATTTTTCTGTACTAAAGTTCTTTTGTAAACTCACTTTGTAGTCAAGACAGATGAGTTTTTTGTAAGTTTATTTTTCTCAAACCAAGGAATGCAATTAGGTGACTTTTATCTAAAACATAAATCTGCTGACTTGCTGCTAAAGTTTTGTAAAATGAGGAGGTAGGCAATGGTTACAGCAAGAATTTCCTAGAGTACAACTGAATAGGTGCTTATTTCTAATTTTGCGTTTTTCTCTACGGTATCATTTTGCGCAAAAACCGTGTGAAGCGTACAGTGGCTATAGAAAGCTGAAGAGAGTATGGATAATGGAAGGAAAGCGAGATGAACCCAAATCCCC
>VWYI01009505.1:0-31861 GCA_013399455.1 Anthoscopus minutus
TTAAAATGGGATATTCACGGGAGTGGATCTAGCTTTTCAATGGTTTACAAAGTTGTCAGTTCTCAGAACTGGACAGCTATTGGCTTTTTCTGAAGCTCCTAAGAGCTTTTCTCAGAAAAACTGTATTTCTTAGTATTAACTAATATCAAACTAATACAATATCATACATTCTTTGAATGATTTTATCAATTTTCAGAGGTTATTTCAGGATTTGGAAATGCCTTTGCCCCTTTGACAAAATACATACTAACTTGGCTAAAAACACATCTCAGAATACAATAATTTAGATGTGCTTAAGAGAGACAGAACTCAACAGCTATATTCCCTAAGTATGCCATTCAATCTTGGCTTACTCTCTCACAGACCCGCAAAGGAAAATCCAGCTTTCCTACCTGCATTTCTTCTCCAGAGTGTAGGGTTCACACGTGGAACTGAGACAACATGAAAGTGCTGAGAGTGCTTCCAGAATTATCAAGGCTGTTGCTACCAGGAAATTTGTGGTTCTACAACCTCTGTCTCAAAAAGAGTTTTTCCTCCACTTCCCTTAAACAAGGTTTACTTCAAAATCTTATTTTTCTGACAGTTGGATACCTCAGAATTTTCATCCAGGCCAACCTGTGGCCAAGCAACAAACAAGTGCAAAAACACTTTTTGCATTACGGCTCTATTAGTGCAAATAGCTTTTTCCCGATGCCTGCAACTCTTCCATCCCCACACAGACAAACGCTCCCAGTTTTGTGGCAGAGGCAATTCCATTAATGCACTATTACTTTTTCTGGCTATACCACTAAAGGAAATGTGAAATAACAATAGAATCAACAAATGAAACCCAGCTAGCATATTTTCTTTCAAAACCTCTTCTTGCCTCCCACTCTTGTTCTCTCTAGAACAACACCACAGGAACACACATACATTGCCTTCTCCCTTTCACCTGAGCACCAATATTTAAGACCTCTTTGCATGCTGGGGGTTCCTCCCCAGCAGTGAAGTTACACAACATTGTGCAGTGTTATACAAGGATTTTGAGCAGCCACTGACTCCACTGAACAATTTTGCTGATGAACTGTAATGGCTTTGGAAAGGAATACCCATCTTCTCTCAAGTGCAAAACATTCCTTAGAGATAAATAGTTTTGTTAACCATGAAAACCACAGGGTCACGTAATTCGCACTGATCAATTGATTAGCTTCAATTAGTTTGGAGTTTGAGTTCTTAATTTTTCAGCCACCTGTTCTCAGGGACCTTTCAACACTTCCCATAAGAAAGTTCCTCAAAAGAAATACCTCTGGTGATATCACTGAATTTTGTGTAAATATCTTCCCTCAGGAATTAAGATCTACATCACTTGTTACAAATACAAGAAAGAAGGAAATGGGAAAATCGATGTCCAAGAGTCCTTGGACACAGAAGACCTTGGAGGAACTGCAGTACAGTGATCCCTGCAGCAGCAGATGATGTTCCTCTGTGAACTGAGTAGAAAATTTCCAACAAAATACTCTTTTAATCAGTAATTTTTCATCCCCTGAACTTGACCGGTTATTAAAAAACAAAGCAATATATTTAAAAATCTGCCCATACACTTTTTTGCCATGATTTGCATTAAGAAACAAGCACTAGTTTCATTTTTATTGGACTTTCCTTTGCCTGCATCTCCGGTGACAACAATATCTGATTTCTGGAGGCAAAGTTTCAGAGCTACAGCAGAGATGTAAAAGTGTGCAAAGGCAGAGAAGCAGTAGAAGGTTGGCATTCTTTACCCTCTTCTTCCAGTACTTGAAATTAAGTGTCACTAATTCAAACTCCGCATGGATCTGCAGCTTACTGCCTTCCAGTATGGCAGCACTGGACTCTTTAGGCTATCACTTGCTCCCAGAAAAGTTAAAAGGTGACTTGAAAAACCCTAAGAAGAAACACAAGAGTGGAGAAAAGCAGACATGCTACTGTCAACATTATCCCTGTTTTAAGAGGAGACAGCCCAAAGCTTCTCCTGTTTGCAACCAACAAAAGTACATCTTTTTAAAGTTCTGTGGGAAAATGGATGGACATTTCATTCTCAGCGGCAGAAGAGCAGCTGCATGGTGCTGTGTAATAGTCATGGGTATTAAGGGAATCTAGAGGCACAAAGAGTGTACTTACACCAAATATAAATGTTTAAGTACCAATATAAAAATAATGCATTTATATGATTTTGCTTTGAGCCCTGGTAAATTCAGTTTGGCAGAGGCTGAGATCTACATCTCACAAGTATGAGATGCCACCAATTTCCTGCCTGCATACAACTTTCTTTCATATATCTCACGACATTCCCCAAAACAGTCCTGAGTCTTTTCCTTTTCTACCTGGAACAATTAGGACTGCTTTGATGCTCACAGCAAGCCTCCCTTATTTTCAGCTGTGCTTGCATATAGATAAGGATAAAAATAATTCAGGAGGGCAGGGTGACGAAGTGTTTCCTGAAAGAGATTCCAATAATTTATTTTGTTTTCACTGAAACGACCCCATGGACAAGTTTACCACACAGCTCAAGTGCCTTAGTTATAAAAACACGCATGTACCTAAAGCCTCCTACACGTGAGGACCACCAGTAGTTAAGAGACCCTTGATATGATATATATCTGAAAACAAGGCAGCTCAGGGACAAAAAAAAAAAAGCCTTCCAGCATCAGTGAGATAACTGTCTTTGCTCTCTTCTTAAGCAAGCAAGTACATGCCAGAGAACTGTCATGGAGTTGGCACCTCACAGGGACTCCTCTGTGCTTGGAGATGTGGCAATGCTGCTGCCACATAACATGTTCAGTTGTGCTAGGTCTAATAAGGGTTATGCATTAAGTGTCCCCTGCAACAAGCATTGTCCTAAATCACTCATAAATCCTGCAATAATTTTAAATATTGAATATGTTAATGCATTAGCCAAGACACATTCTCTCAAAATACTGACTCCTCATGGTAAATGGGCACATACAGAAAAATCCACATTTATGACACATTCAGGACCTTGAAACAGCTGTGATAAGGCATAAATAGTTTTAAAAGGATCTGTGATTTGACCCAAAAGGAAATTATGTACTCTGAGAAAAATATTCTCTAAGAACTGCTAAAGCTTCTGTATAAAAAAGTAATGAGGTTCAGTCCTTTCTTCCAATGCCCCATCAGCCTGCACAGCAGTGAAGTGGCAGGTGCTGTTTAGTCCCACAGACCCAGGCTGGGTGTGTGCAGTGTCTTGTGCCAGTGGAAGGCAGAGAAACACCTCACACCTGACACTCCTATCCATGCTCCAAACTGGGAGGAAAAAGCATCCATCTCCCCTCCAACACCACATATATCCTCCAGACACAAACCAAACCCTGGAGAGGGACAGAAACCCTCTTTGGATCCCCCTCACCTTTACTTCTCCAAGTCCTGGAAGAAAGCCTTTAAAGAATCAGACAATTCCTAATGCTACAATAGCATAAAATTGAATATTATGGTTCATGAAATGTTTTTAGGTGTCTGAAGGCGTCATCCAGCCAATGCTGAGGTACCACCACCAGCCCAGACATCCTCCTGCCTATCTGACCTTCCACATAGGAAAGGGATGTAAAAATACAACTGTTTTCTGACTTCCTGCCAGTGAAATGCATGAGGGTGTTTCAAATGAATTTTTTTGGAAAAGATTTCCCTAGAAATGTTGTGGGAGGACTTCAAGGGAGATGAGTGATACCCTTGATTTCATTTCAGGAAAACCATATGCTAAATTGTAGGAATTAATTTTCCCAGCTAATATTTTGACATTTCTACAATATGGTCAAAATTAAAATGATAGTAACTGTATTTGGCTTGTTTATCCTCCGTGATGTCTGAATGTATAGTGATGGGGCGCATGCAGATATATTCATTAGTGCAGATTTACATGAAATTAAAGTATTAGTCATGTAGAAACCATGAGATACAGCTTAGAGTCTTCTTACACTTCTAAGGAGGAAACACAGACACACCCCCTGGCAGCACCCAGAACTCAATCAAGGGAGTAAATCCTTAATAGGAGGTTCTGCTCTAAATCCATGGCCATTTCACTCTCTTGTGCAGAATATCACCATCACTTCACCAAAGGAAGAATATTTTAGTCAAAATCAAACCCTTCCCTATGACAAGTTAGAGACTTTTTTTTCATGTTTTTCTGCATCCATAAATCTCCAGCTCTGGCCCAGGCAGGATGGTGCAAAGGCTCCAGGCCAGGGTCAGGCTGATGCTCTCACTGGTCATTCAGACAGGATTGCTTCAAATTATGGCTCTATTTTACCCTCCTTGATTTATTAATTCAGCAGGTATCAGCTCTGCTAAGAATATATTCACCCTTACTCAAACAAATAGCACAGGATTGCAGTGGTGCAAGCAGAAATAAGATCACGGATTAGAAGTAAAAAATCATAACATGACAAAGCAACTGCCAAAAATACTTTGATAAGCAGTGATCCCATTCCTTCTGAAGCTGACAGAAACACTGACATACATGCCAAAGCTAATTCAAATATTACAGAAAAACCTCATCTCTGTCATTTACCCTAATTTGAGAAAACCTGCTTGATTTCTCCAGAGGACTGCTGAAATGCCAAGTTTTGGATTTTACATCCTACAAGCCTGACTGGCACCAGGTGCTATCTATTTTTTCCCTCTCAGGAATCTGTATATTTAAAAAAATATCACTTTGTCTTAAGAAGCCCTCAGTTCTGGCTGCCCAAGTTCACTCTGGATTTTATTTTACTGTTTTTTTTAAAAAACAGGATTGTACAGGATTGAGGCCCATCCTAACATCATTCAAAATAGCAACCCTGTCTCTGACCACCACAATCTGTTTTCTCTCTAGTCTACCCAATAGTCCAGATTTTGGGTATCAGCACTGCTGGATAAAGGTTGTGATCTGATTGATGCCCACTCAGTATCTTTTTAGAGACTGTACTACTTATAAAACTGAATCTATTCTATATCCCCTCATAATAAGGCAGCAACTAAAACTCATAAATATATCATGTAACTCACTTTCTTCAATTAGTTTGGTCCCTCAGGGCCCAAAGAAACAAGCAGCTGTAACAAAAACAAATTTCCATTACTGACATGAGAAGACACAGACCTGACAACACGACATCTATTGATGAAGGGAATGTCATGTATCACCATGGAGGCTGTAGGAATTTTAAACACTGAGTGAATTTAAAGAAGAAACAGAAATTAAATTCTACAAGTATTGAATTACAACTCCTGACTAGCAGCCAGCTGCTGCTTACTTCAGATTAATAGGCAGTATGACAATGCTCACATCCAGCCTCAGGTGAAAACCAAAGGAGAAAAAGTTTGTCCAGCGGGTGACTAAAGGAAACGTGCTTGTTGAGAGTATTTTTTCTTTTTTTTTTTTTTTTTTGTAAGCAGCCTCCAGGATGTTATTACTAAAGATATTATACTCTTTGCTCTTGAATTCAAAGGTTACACACATTTTCAGCCATCACTCCACACCCTTTCCTACCATACAAACAGCTGCAGCAAACAATTTTTTAGGTAAAACATATACTGAGAAACAACAAGTAGTTCAGTCATCATAGCACATTCTAAATGAGATTCTAAACTGGCAACTATAACCAAATTATCCCCATGGGGGCATAAACACTGGTGGATGCATATTTCTAAAACTTCTGGCAGCAGCATGTATTATGAATGGAAAGTATTTCCTTCTTTAAGAGATAATTTAGCAAAATCTTAGTACAGAACTTGCTATAGCCAGGGCAATGAAATATAATTTTTTGCATTCCAGAAAGTTAAAATTAAGCATTAAATCCAGGCATTTTTAAAAAAAAAATTATTAAGCTCACTATCACTTCTGATTCAGTGTTTCAAGTAGATACTCCTGGATTGTTCACAGCCTAAAACCATTTTCACTAAAAAATTGCCTTAAATACATCCCATATTTCCCTGAGCTAACACTCTCCTGCCTTAATGATAGTCTTACATCTAATGCATAAAAGAAGTACCAGGAGATATTCTTCTTCTCCTTCATTGCCCCTAAGAAGTGTGACTTTCAGATAAGTCAAGGCTGTTTTAGAAGCTGCAGTATCCAGAGAGAGCTGGGTTGAAGGAGGCCTTTAAACTTGGTCAGAGCCTTTTAAAAGTCATTACCTCGAATTACAGAAGAGCTGGCACATTTGAGCTCAGCATCTTAATGCTTTGAGTCCTGCGAGAATTCCTGAGCTCTGATATGTACACATGCTGATATGTGCTGCAACCCTGCCATTTTAAACCCCACCAAACCAGTTCAAAGATCCCAGTCCAAGGGTGGGCTGAGGGGCAGAGCACCCACGCTATTCCTCACCCCTGTGCTTCCTGGGGTGTTATTTATTCTGGGGAGGTGCAGCCCCATCCCTGAGCCCAGCAGCTCCTGACACCAAGAGAGGGAAGGCAGGGATGAGGAGTGCAGGGACAAACCCAGCCAGGGGCCAAGTGGCTGCACACAGGTTTTGTGTAAGAGATACTGGATTGGAGGGAACAGAGGCAAAGGAAATCTAAAGATCATGGAATCCTGTCAGCTCCAGAGGTGAGAAGAGATGCTGTGCAGCAGGAGTGCAGCATCCAAAGCAAGCTGGGGCTAAGAGGGGCTCACTCACTGTCAAAGCCTGGGTAATTCTAGCTGCAAGGTAGAAAAATGTTCAGGACAAAATACCAGAGCTGAGAAAAACAAACTTACTAAGATGTTCTCTTTTCTTTTATGACATGCAGCATATGCACCAACTAACTCTTTATTTGTTTTAAAACTGATAGCATAAAAAAGCAGATGCTGCTAACCTCAACAGGGTTGAGTTGTCTTTATGCCTATGTAGTCCCAGTGAAATTAATTATTACTTTCAAAGAGCAAGACACTTCTATCCAAAGGAAAGCTAGCAAAAACTAAGGAATTTTCACTTTGTATACATGGACTCACATCATTGCCATGATATTAAAAGGGAAAAAAATGGTCTAACAGTGAGATTAATGAGAAATGTGTGTGCCACAGACAACATAACCAGAGAGTGAAGGAGGTGACTGCTGACACTTCATGGATACATTACGAGGTAAAAAGTGCCTGGTGGAAGAAATACGGCATTGTGACAGTCAAAGCAGTAAATCTTTTTAACAATCCCCCAGGAAAAGAAATCCCTTTGCCATAAGGAATGCAGCAAACAGAAAATTATTATATGATCATCATACAGTAAGAATTGCCAGGAAGGTACAGCAACCTGCAGACTGAGTTAGTACTTTGTCCCTGATTGAAAAGCTAAAGAATAATAGATGGTCCCAAAGCCCTGCAATAGTAAGCCGCATGTCCTGAATTTTCTGATAGGAATATTGACAAAGGGGCAGCAGAGGTTCACAGAAGCAAAGACCTTCTCTGTATTCAATGCCTTTCAGCAGGGAAAATTAGGTGAGTCGATATATAATTTGGTATTTAGTATACCATTTGAACATCATAAATGTAAGGCAGTGTTGGCATTGGGGGATGCTAATGGCAAATGAAAGAAAAAATTACTTGTAATAGAATGAAGCTAATTTGCATATCATTAATCTTCTTGCCCCATAATTTAAATGCATAATAACACTAATCTCTCCCCATGTCTCAGCAGCAGCTGAATAACACTGCTGTTCTGTAATCTCACATTATGTATTCAATTCTTTTGGAGGCAGAGCTGATAATACCAACAATTATTGAAATTGCTCGGTATTGCCTGCATAGAGCCCTGCTTGTGGTTGCTTTCAGAACTACGCCTCACTTTAGCCATCTAGGTGGATGTTAGATGTCTTCCTTAAAGGAGATTATGGTTTTTCAGATTAAAACCTTCAGACAGGATAATTTACTTGCTTCAGAAAATGTGAGCTTGTGAACAGGAATGTGTTTTTCTCTGCTAATCTTTTTAAGCTTAGCTCTGCTAAGCTGCTACTTTCCATGAGAGGGTGGCAGCTTGAAGAGGGCAGTAGGTGCTTTTCATGATCCCATATTGTTTTTGCCATCACAGAAGAGTTATGATATGAGAACTGAAAAATCACCAAAGCCTCAGCCTCATTTTGTCTCGCAGAGTTGCCAGGGCTGAACTGCCAACAAACTCACCATCTGCTTGGTGCCACCAAGTGTGTTCCCACCTCAGGAAGGATTCATGCCTGTTGGCAGAGGACAGCCAGGCTGTGTACATCCCAAATCTGAAGTTTGGGATCTGGAGACTGGGTTGGGCTAGATGAGAACGAGACAGTCAGAGGGAAGGGAATTGTCCCGCTCTGCTCTGTGCTGGGACACCCTCACCTCGAGTTCTGGAGCAGCTTTGGGCACCACAATGTTAAAAAGACATTAAATTTTTAGAGAGCATCCAAAGGAGGACACGGGTATGATGACGGGTCTGGAGGGGAGGCCATGTGAGGAGCAGTGGAGAGCATTTGGTCTGTTCAGTTGGAGGAGACTGAGACCAGAGCTCATTGTACTCTTCAACACCCTTATGAGGGAAGCTGAGGAGCAGGCCTGGGTGGTCTCTGCTCTGTGTGACCAGGGACAGGACCTGAGGAAACAGCTGCAGCTGTGTCAGGGGAGGGTTAGGGTGGATATCAGGAATCGGTTCTTCCCCCAGAGGGTGCTGGGGCACTGAACAGGCTCCCCAGGGAATGGTCACAAGGCTGCCAGAGCTCCAGGAGCATTTGGACAGTGCTCTCAGAGATGCACAGAGTGGGATTGTTGGGGTCTCCTGGGCAGGGCCAGGAGCTGGACCCAATGATCCTTGTGGGTCCCTTCCATCTCAGCTGATTCTGTGATTCCACAGTTTGATTTTCTTTCCCTCAACTTCAGGTCACACGCATACTAAAAGAGAAAGCATAAAAGGCAGAGCAGCAGGCAGCCAGCAGCTGGGATGGGTAAAATTGAAGGCATAGAGGGGAATCTGAATTCATTTCCCTTACCCACATACATGAAGACACAGTTTTTAAACATCTGATCACAGGCAGGTTTTCCACAGGATGCCTCAGATGGCCCTTGCACATAGGACACCCCTCATGGATAACCATCCTCCTTCTGCTTCCTCTATCCCCATCTCTCTTTATTGCCTGCTGCTCACATTTTTTCTGAAAACAGAGCATTTATCTTTTCACACAAGGCCTCCATGGAGACTCAGGAGCCCACTGCAGTGATGGCATGGAGGGAAGCCTGCGAGATGTGATGTGACAAAAACTCCCATAACTCAATCTTGAAAAGGAGGCAACCATTGGTGCCTCATGAGATTGGGGTGAGAGAGAACTCTATGCCACAGACCCTTGCAAACACATGTAACTAGTTCTTAAGGTTCTTGATGTTCCATTGGTTTCCCAAGTTGATGTCATCCTAGTTCTGCCCCTGTTCATCTTATTTGTACCCTCCCTAGAATGTTCACCTTTCCCTATTTCCCCACTGGCCCCAGTTTGGTGCAATCCTCCACCTCTGTTATCTCACTGGTTCTCCCTCTCCCTAACCCCTATCCCTATTGGGTACCCTTTGATCCACGCCCCCAGACCTCTGTATATTCCTGGAACCTCAGCACACTCTTGTCTTTTGTCCCTGGACTTCTTCAGCACATGGAACTAATAAACTCCGTTGGAATTCCATACAAAGATCCTTCTCACCCATTAGTTTTCTCCAGCTATCCATGGCTGCTGTGCTTGAGTATGTAGTTATGTCTGCCTACCCAAATGCTTCCTATTGCAGACACTTTCAGAAGGTAGCAGCAACTTACCATCGCACACGCCACTCTGGGCCTCTATGACATTATTACAAATGGTACTGTGCCTGTTTTTGAATGAATAGCCTCTGCCCAGAAAACAAATCCAAAAATGAATAAACACGCAGCCGAGCTTGATTCTAGTTGTGCTCAGTGTATCTGCAAGTCCAGATACCTAAGCCTCAGGTGAGGATGTAATTAGTGATCACCACTGAAAAGCAGGTTTTACAGGACCAGGGATCAGATAGGAACACACATGGGCAAGGAAAGCTATTTGTGTACTGTCGTTATTGTTACTATTATTGCAAATTAGTGACCAGAGCTAGGTTTTCTATACAGAGTTGCTTAGCTTAACCACAAAAAAACCGTATAAAATTTTTCAACAATAAAAAATTAATTTCCAGACAACATCTACCATTTCATTCAGATAGGAAAAAAAACCCAACTGATTAAATTTATAACAGTATAACTAATTTGGAAACCTTTAAAATGCCTTTAAGACTAACACAATTTTTGAATAAAATTATAATTTCACACTAAGAAGTCATCAAATTTACTTTCAAAACTCATGAAAACTAAGCTTTTTCAGAGTTTTGCCATGGTAAAGTCCAGAATCCATTTATTTTACAAAAAGTGGAAAAACGTTGATGTGATGGTGACAGCTTTCTGTAGTTTGTAGGCAAAAGCCAGTGTGTTAACTAAGCAAGTTTTCTAAATAATAACACTCCTTGACTTGAAGATTTAGGAGTTTTTTGGTTTAAACCTACTTTGGTGCATACATTGTTCTCTCCAATTAGTTGCAGCTTCTTGATGAAGTCTGCTATTTCTAATAAAGGGTCTTGGCTAGTTTGATTTTGAAGCAATTGGTGATTTTTATGGGGAAAAGTTAAAAGAGAAAATCTCAGGATGTTAAAATAATTAAATTATCAGTTTTCTACAAAATTGCAAAAGAAGGCATTACATCTTGATGTTGCCATCAAAGGATCCTCCTCTTCCTGCAGCACAGGTTTCTGATAGTCAGACCTTCTTCTGTGCCTGAGGCAACCACAGACTCAGTGTGAACGCAGGCAGGGAAAGAACATCTAGATACAACTCTAAAAGCTGAAGTTAAAAAACTCTTGCTTTCCTACCAAGTTGAATATCATTGCTTCTCTTTGAACCTCCACAGCTCAACACACTCCACCTGTTCAAAAATTTCATTGCTTTCACAATTATTATTCAAGGAAAAAATTATTCATCTTGATTTTTGATATAAAATATCACTCTGTAGTATTTGTACACATATATGTATGTGTATGGTAAAACACAAGCATAAATAAATAAATTTTAAGAATTCATGTTTGGTCACACACAAATTGTATAAAGGGCATGCCATGGATTCAGGGTTTTGTTCACCCCAGTTTCTAGATTAGGAATGGGGTCATCTGGATGGCTCTCAGGATTCACAGAGCGACTGCCACACTGACCACAAGTGCCTGAGATTTCTACCAATCATTACAGCATCGAGGAGATCCTGAGAATTTACTGGGAGAAAAGCCTGGGGCTCCCAGGTTGGAGCTTCTTAGACTATTGTCTAAGATATTTGTCAGCATGCAAACATTTCATTTCTCCTTCCCAGCCATTTTGAAGCAGAAGCAAGTCAGAAAAGAGAGCCAAATCGAGATATTATTTCTGTGGCATGTTTACACTCAGTTCCATAAGACAGCAGATTCAGAGAGCACTCCAAAGAATTGTCCTCATTCAGGCATAAGGCATCATCATGGAAATATGCCTTTGGCTGCTGAAGTGATTTCCCTGGATTACAACTGAGTGTAAGCCAACAAGCTGGAAGGGTTCCATAGCATGGGAGTGAAGTGTTTGAGGAATTCAAAGCTGTGCTTTAGCACATGTACCTGCCTAAATCTACTCAGAAGGGAGTCCTTTTGGAGATAGATAGTCCTGCAGTGAGAGGAAGCAATCATTTGTTGAATGCCAACAATGCTTCTCACTGGTTTTCAAGTTATGTGGAAATTAGAAACCTACAAACAAAAAGTAAACTAAATGTAAACAGTTTCTGATGTTACCTGGAAAATCTAAAAAATTCATAAGTAACAACTCTAATTGCTAACACCTTTTGGAAGGCCTTTAAGTTCACCTGTTTACAAGCTAAGGAAACAGATGTACTTGGATTTTATCTTTTTTCACTATTTTACTGAAAACTAGGACAGGAACTGCACAGAACTCAGCATCTAAGCTGAGTTCTTGAGAGTGAATAGGTTTTGAAAAAGACCTTTTACTATACCCTTTTTCATTTCAGAGGCTGATTACCAGAGAAAACAAGATCAAAAAGGCGGAATTTGCTTTGGTTATGTCTGTATCACTTTTATATTTGCTTCTGCTAAGGCTGTAGTCAAGAAGCACAGAAGCCTGTTTCAAACAGATATAGGAGAAAATATCTATTTGCATAAGAAATTTTGTAAAGTACTATAATCAGCTCAGATATAATAGGGGATTGTGATTCCAGGCACATTTCAGCCTCATTATGAGGGTGATTTCACTTTACAGAATAGATTTCTTTTTCTGTTACACTAAAAAAGATAAAGAAATCCAGAACAGAAATAAGTAAAAGATTAATCTACTGTAAAGAGTTAAGTTGTTTAGAGCAATTAACTTAAAAAAATTCCATTTCCATCTACATTAATTTTAATTTCTTAGTTAAATAATCAATCACATAATTTCATTAAAAAGAAACATGCTCATAAAATATTTATTTTTCCTTTCTTTTTGAGACTCACAGTGACTCCTTCTCCACTGGCTGGCATGACACAGTCATACATGAAGAATCTGAACTTCTTGGCCATGTCTGTGTGCAGATCCCACCATCCCCACCTGCTCACATCCCAAGCTGCAGGCAAACAACCACTCCCTCACAGGAGTACACAACTACTCAGCATGGTGGTCCCTAAGGTCTATGTTGCAACGTGTCATTAATGACAGTTCTGTCATGTGTTCAGAGCAATTCTTTCCTGTAGCATAATGAAATACTTCTGATTCCTAGACTACAGGTATTGTAGCTTCTGTCACCTTAGACGTCTCCGCTGAGGTACAAAGTTGCCTGTGAAGTATCTATGGAATCACAGCAACAACATTTCTGGGAAAAAGGCTTGTTGTTGATGAAAAGTTAGGCTAGCTAAATGTGTTGAGCTTAGCCCAAGAAAAACAAAAAGGCATATAAAAGTAACTTGAAAGATAAACTGCAGAACTGCCAAGCAGGAATATCACTAGAGCAAATGGAATGGAGCCAAGCAGAGGAAAATTTTGATAAAATATCCAATGAAAACAAAGCACTGGTGCTGTTCATCCCATGGAATGACTCTGACCCCTCTGCTGCAAGCCTATAGCACAGAACAACTCAAGAGGCTACATCAGGAAACAATTCTCTCGCGGCAGAATTTATATTATATATAAAAATATGTATGTGGAATGTGTGTTGTATAGTTTTATTCTGTGGGGAAATCCTCTAAGCAGGCCCTGTTCAGAGGTGAAAAGGCCTGGAATAAGCTCAGTGAGCGGAAGGCAGGTGTTCTCATTGGGGCAGCTTAGAAATTCAGTGTAACTTCAATAAAATGTAAAGGGACAAGAAGGAAGCACAACCCTTCTTCTTCAACTGGTTGCCAAGACCTAACCTGGACAGAATATGCATGAGCTACTGTGAAGAAAACTGCCTCAACCCAAAGCAGTGCACACCTACCTTGCAGAAAAACTCCACAGATCAGCTACCTGGCATTTCTGAAGCACTTCAGGGGCCTCGGAGCAAAAAAAAAAAAATTATGGATTTGTTATGTAAAGTGCTTGTTTCTTGGGAATTACCAAACAAATACAAATGACAATGGGGAGCTTGGCAGTGATAAAACAGTCCCAGGGAATCCTCCATCCTTGCCATTTGGACCCTGAAACCAAAGCTTGTCGAGAGAAGAGTGAATGAACACACTTGTAATAGAAGATGGGAGCAGTGATGTGAGGCTCAGTGACTGCCACAGCACGGCTGGAAAATTGGCCTCATACTACGCTGCTGTGTGCCCCCAAAAAAGAATGCTGCTAAGTAATTAAGAGGTGGCTGTCATTCCTCATGTAGGATTTGGACTGGTAGGGGAAGCTCTTTGAGTAACTCTGGCAGTACAGTGGCCCAACAGAAAAGATTCTGCAATCCCTTGTTGGAGTTAATTGCTCTTTGGTATTTTCTCTCAGTACAATAAGTTGTTGAGCCCTATTCTAAACCTTTTGTTATCCAACAACTGTGTGTTTACAGAGATCAACTCAGCTGTGTGTTTGCTGCCTGTCTGCATCAGTCCTTCCAGGAAGAGCAGCTTTCCAATCCTTTCCTCAGACATCACAGACGTTTCTGCTTCCCCTCAATTACTGTCATCTGCAAATCCATCCAGAGATGCTGAGGAATCAAATGTGTCCCATCCAAACTGTGCTTTCAGTACCAAAACTGGCCCACAAGTTTCTATTTTCCCCTCAAAAAAATCCCTGGAGATAGATATTTTGACCGGGCGTTTAATTGCATCGAAAAAAATAAATATTTTATTCTCCTCAGTCATCCTCCTTTCATGGAGAAGAGGGGTCTGAAAATTAAAAACTTCAGTTCCCTTTATTATACACCTGGCTCATGCAGAAAGCTGACAATAAGGAATGGGTTTTAAGGGAAAGGAAGTGAAGGAACAGAGGATAAAAAAGCAGAAGAAGCAGAGAAGTGAGCAAAGAAAAAAATAAAGTTTCTTTGCTTGATTATATGTTAATTTTCCTTTAATAGGCAAACACAGAATTTCCAAGTAAGTTTTCTTTCAGAAGCTGATCTTTAAGAACAGTCCCATTTCTGCTTCTAATACATTACATGTAAATAGGGACCATTTTTTTCTTTTCCAATGGTTTCTGGCAAGTTTATTTATTTATGATATAACAGTTTCGTGATGCTATGCTCGATTAAACTTGCTTTTGGTTTCATTCTCTTTTTATAGCTATGGCATTAGCAGATTTAAATAGCAAATAGCAATATGAGAGCAAAAGAAGTCAGTAATACCAAAAAGAAACTGAATAAACCATTTGATAGGTACATAAAAATATAAGAATATCCTTCCACCCTTGCTATAAAATGGCAGTACAGCCTACTATCGACTTGTGTTAGTTTGATATTGGTTGATATTTAGAAAGAAGGAAGAAAACCATTCACAGAAATGGTTTTCCCTGAGAGAGGCTCTTGGGAGCTTCCTCTGTGTCTAAAAAAGGCCAATACCCGTCTAGTTCTGAGAATGACAGCTTTGTAAACCTTTGAGAAGTTAGCTCCGCCTCTGTGACTGACACACTTTAAAACCCGAGAAGTTCCAAAAGCCCTTTCAGCGTCCGGCCTCGGGGGTGGTTTGGCTCCGGCGGGGGCCAAGGTGGCCCTGCTCGGCCGTGCCCCAAGTGGCCTAGTGGGGCCAGGCTCTGGGCCAGATCCCCGCAGCTCCGGGGCCGAGATTGGAGGCCGGGTGGGGCCTCCCCTCCAGCCGGAGCTCTGCTGAGATCTCGGTAACACCAGACCCTGCCTCCGGCCCCCTCGGCCCGAGGCGAGCTGAAATCCCCCCCGGCTTTGGGCCAGGCCAGCCCCTCCCGGCCCCCCCCCAGCGGGATCCCTCAGCGGTTGCGGGCAGAAGACAAGAACCCAGCAGGGCTGCAATCCATGCTGCAATCCATCACCGTGCTCACCTACGCCTGCCAGCCTGAGTAAATGAAACCTGCAGAGCACAGTTCTTCCATTGGGTGAGAGGAAAAACACACAGTGACAACATGAAGACACCAGGGTCAATTAAAGAGAGTTTAAGTTTTAAATGCAAAGAAAATGAAGAGCTGTCCTAGTATTAAGACTGAAAGCTCTTCCAGTAATGCCATAGTGATAGACTATAATAACTACAGTGTTATAAATAAAGTACCATTTGTCTAATTCAATAAACAACAAACTTAAAATTTAAAAACAATTTTTAATTAAGTAGTAATTTTATATAAAAGGTTACAATCCAATATTATAGAGTAAATAATTTGATGATGGTTCGAATAAAGCATAAGCAAAACCAAGTGGGGTAACCGACTGGGGTATGTGGGTGGGATTCTTCCCTACCTCACGTACAACAAAGTTTTCCAGATACATATATACTGTATGCTAGTACATATTCACCAGTATTGTTTTTAAAATGTCCTAGTTCCAATTCCTAGTATCTATGTCATTATACTATACAGTGCATGCTCTCGCTATTGCTAAGGGTTCTTCTGTACTTTTTGGAGGTCTTTTGGATGAAGGCCAAGGTTTTTTCCGCTGTCCTGTGGACCACCTGGCAGGTAGCACATGCACAGTAAGCTTGGTGCTCATTAAGTAAGTACTATGTTCCAATTAAACCTTATTTATTACAAAAATAAGACCATTATTTTAGATTCTCCATCTGGAGTTGTCCCAACTTCCTTCTCAAGCTCTGACCTACTCTGGGAGATGTCCCAATTCCATCTTGATGCCAACTTTGTTTTGGGAGGTTTCCTGACTTCATCCATCCTAAGGTCGAGTCCAATTCCAGCATCCTCTTTCTCACATACATCATTTACAAAGAAATCCAACTGCTTCATAACACTAATCACATCTAATTGTTCAATTATTTTTCCCAAAATATTGATACAATTACAATTTATTCAGCATGAATCACATCCATATATCACAACAGTATTTCCTTTAATTCATGACAGAAAACAAGTATGGGAAGATGATCAAGTATTCAAATATAGACCTAAGCAGAGACAGCACATGTTAAAGAAACAGTGATGCTCTGTAGAACTTCAGCAGAGACAGATATGAGAGTAAAGAAGACTTTGTATGTCAGAAAGAAAACAAAAGACCTTTGTTCTTAGAAATAAAAATGATTGCAGAAATCAGTAAAGAGAACTTTTCCTTTAAGCAGCTCCTACTTAAAAAATAACACCCCATTAGCTGACATGGCCCATTCACACACTAGTGAAAATAAAAAGAATTTCACAATAGCAAAAGTTTTTCTAAACCGGGCAGCTGCTGTTTGTGAAGATGCAAAACCATAATAAAATTGTGCTCTTGTGGAAATTTCTCCATAATGTTGCGAAAAAAAACTCCTCACCTTATGAGAACTGAGGAAAGACTATTGTAGAAATGATACCTGATTTAAAATCCCAGGTTTTGTTTTATGTTGTCAGGTAAAAAAGGAAAGAAAATAGGCAGGAGAGGGAAAAGTCTTCTAGAAATTCCATTCTAATTTATTTTCTTTTCTTTTTACCTATACTTTTAGTTTTCTTAATAAAGCTTTCTTCATAGTCTTAAAGTTTGAAAATGTTCTTGCCCTTCTCCTAAAAAGTAATCTCACAAAAAGAAATAAGTAACTACACTAGTGAGTTTAGCTAACTCTAAAACCACCGTACAACTATATAAGCCACATTTTAATTTCAGGTTTGCTGATATTCAGAAGGATGAGCATGACAGCAGCCTCTTACTTCCACACAAGCACTATTGTACAAAGCCTCTGGGAGAGCGATCATTTTTTCTGTTCCAGAAAGTGTTTCCCAGCACAATGACAAGATGTTCTGCATTAGAAAGATGTATTTTGTGTGACCAGTTCCAGATATATTGGCCTGTCTTCTTGTACATGAACAAGCACAGCTACACAGACTGCAGTGATGAGCCACCTTCTAAGTGTCACAGGCTGGCGTTGCCGGGCTTCCTCCTGATTCCTGCCTAGAAATCCTTAACCCCATCAACACCATCATTGAGCTCCAGAGATCTGGAACCCACCCCTTGCATAGATGGTGTCCCCAGCACCTCCCCTTCCCTGCCTGTCCCTTCTGCAGGCTTATATATATATATATATATATACATATATATATATATAATATATATAACAGAAGGTGCATATTAGAGGGGGCCATAGAGTAGGAAATTGGGGAAGTTTGTGCCTTGCGAGCCCCTCAGGCTATGCAGGAAGGAAGAGGGTGATGCACCTGTGGATTAGGATCATAAAGGAGGCTGCGCCCTTGTTCTGGACCTCAGCTATTCCAGACACCCCATGGGAAATATTCTGTTGTAAGACGAGGGCACAACTTTATTGGGTGGATAAAAGTCAACTTGTTTTTATTAAAAAAAATATTACCAGAGGCAGAGGTCCCAGATAAGCTCAAACCCCACGCAGCAAGCCAGATCACACCAGTGCTGTGCACACACTGGGGTGCTCCTTTGGACAACCCACTCCCACCCAGAACGTCCACTGGAGAACCAGGACTCAGGCTGAGGGTCATTTTTATATATTCTTTTTAACTCATGATTGGTGGAATTTGGATCCTCACACTGATTGGTCTAATTTTGGGTTATGATTGGTCTATATCAGGGTCTATTTCTGACCAATTATTTTTGAAGGGCATTGAATGATTGGTCAGTGGTCTGACCAACCATTGTCCATTTTACTGATGTCATTTTCAGGAGGTCATCCTCCAGAACCTTCCTCACTGGTGTGCATGCTCAGTGTTAGACTCATATGGTAATTTCTATATAATATTCAAATATTTTTAACTACTTAAAATTTCTTAACTTCTCTCTACAGAACTACACAATTATGAATAATAAAAATGACACACTGTTTAATAACAACTTAATCAACTTATTAATACTAAATACAATTAACAAACACAATTAACTTATTAACTTTTCCTGGAACTTCCAGTTTCATCCATAACATTCCATGGCCTGTCCCTTTACTCAACATTTCAGGACTCCTCTGTGGCTTTTGCGCACGTAAACCTCTGGCGGTGTGAAGATTTTCACACGCACAGGGAGATGACGTGATCCTTCAGCACCCATTCTCAAGCGCTGCTCTAGTTTCTAAGACATCAGGAGCCCCGTGTCCTTGCTGCTGCACGCATCTCCCACGGCTCTCTCCTAGCCGCACTCCAGAGCTCCCAGCTCCAGCTGGCAGGGCCCTCCCTGTGCCCTCCCAGCCCGAACGCCACAGCAGGCCCTGCTCGCTGCCCTCATGGCGGCACTGCTGGCCCCAGCGCTCTGCAAGGGCTTCTGCAGGGGCACCTTCCTGGGGCCTTGCAGTCCCTGCAAGGGGCCCTGCAGAGACCTGCACAGGGGCTGTGTGCAAGGGCCTGCGGGGACAGCCCCAGGGCCACAGGCTTCCCACTGACAGACGGTGGGCTTAGGCTGGAAATGACGAAGAAATTCTTGCCCCTGAGGCTGCTGAGGCCCTGGCCCATGTTGCCCACAGCAGCTGCGCTTGCTCCGCCCCTGGCAGTGTTCCAGGCCAGGGGGGGACGAGGCTTGGCGCAACCCGGCCCATATGAAGGCGCAAGCCTGGCCTTGGCAGCGTGGCTGCAACAAGACAATTGCTAAGGACCCTTCCAAACCAAGGTGATCTGTGCTTCTGTCATCACAGGGGCCGAGGGCAGTGGGCTTAATTTCTGGCTAAAACAAATTCAGCGCTCTAAGTTTGGCTGACTTCAAGGAGACTGTGCACAAGCCCAGATTCACAGATTGTGAGATTTGCCAATACTCTGGGTCAGGAGAAATCAATAAAGACTTGCACAATCCAGATTCTGCAATATTGTCGTTTATTGAATCAAGAGCAAAGCTTTTTCTGGGTAGTCTGTTGCAAATGCACCAACTACAGAGCATAATTATGTGTCCCCAACAGACAGAGACACAATCTGTGGCTTTCCTTGTATATATATAAAAAAAATTCATCTAATATATTACATATATTTGTTCTATTAATTATAAAAATCGTATAAATGTATTAAATATATCTATTTTATAAAAGAACTTTCCAACTCTAAATGCACTAAAGACACTAAGATGTTTCATAACAGATTATATAGTACTAATTATGTGCTGTATTGCATTGTTTAAACATCACTACAAAGAGAATCCTATAATCATTTTTATCATGATATAATAATTACATATTTCCTATCTGTCATACTATTTCTCTTAGTATACGGGTTATTTATTATACTTGAAAGTCTTATGTATGAAAATTGACAAGCTTTATAATATATAACTTCTATACAAGAGATATATAGATAGAGATATATAGATATATACAGATATAAACAATAAATCAAGATTCTTACATATACAAAATTTTAGGTCAGCTCCAATACAGTTGGTCCAATGTTGACTTAAATGTTTCCCTTCCAGGCCCATGGAGAAACACCGTCCATTGACTGATCCCAGGCATGGCCCAGAGATTGTGGAGTCTCCTTCACTGGAGAGAGTCAGGAACCATTGGAACGCAATCATTTGCAGTGTACAGCAGGAGGACCCTGCTGGAGCAGCCCTGCACCAGACCATCCCAGCGGTGTTCCTTTCCCACAGACGCTCGCCTGGGATTCTGAGATGGGCATGTTTGCACAAGGTGAAACTCTCAGAGGGAAAATGGACTCTAAGACTTAAAGAGGTGGGGGCAGTCACAATCCTGCTGCTAATGGGACTCTCTCTCACAAATCCCCTGGCCATGGCCTCTTCAGCTACATTAGCCTGGACTCCCCAAGTGCGCTTTTGCTCTAGAGGAAAGGCGTGGAAGCAATGGCCACTGCTGACTGAACAGTGCCTTCTGTGTGTCCTGCACGCTCAGCTCTGTGTCAGCTTCTCCCTAGCAATCTGGAGATTCTCCACACACAGCCCAGAGAGCAAAACCAGGAATCACAGTATTCTATATGCGCGGTCCTCAATCTTTGTAGCCAAGCTGCTCATCACTGGATGTACAGCTGGGGAGGCTGCTGACACGACACTGCTGCTGATGGCATCATGCTGCTGCGCCGCGTTTTTCCTGCCCTTTCTGGATCGCACATTCTCCCCTCTTTTCGCACCTACTGTCAGGTGGTTCTCTGCCACTAGGCGAGAGCCTCACAAAAACAGCTCTGTGCAGGAGAACCTCTTTCACTGTTGATTGTTAAGGATTCCTTTGAGCCACTGGTGCAGATCCAGATACTGATCCATGGCCTGGGAGTGGGCAACAGGATTCATCACCCCATGGATTCCATCACTCCATGGAAGAGATTCCATGACCCGGCCATTAGGACCTCTGGGGGCAAAGTGATCCCCTCAGGAAGCCTCTGGTTACCCACAATGAAGTGGTTGAGGCGTCTCACTTGCACACAATTGTGCAGGCACTCGCTGATATCCAGCAGTCACCTCACAAAATGACTCCTGTGTCACCATGACACGGGGAAGGTGCTCAGACAATGGTCTTCATGGTATAGGTGGAGAAGGCTAAGCCCAGCTGAAGACGGGTGAAGAACTGCAGGCACTTGAGGTGAAAGCTGTCAAGGGGCGCCCACCTGGCGATGTACTCAAAGGACTTCATCTCTGCCACGACGTAGGTCTCTGGCCAGGTTGTGCTTGAGGTGCAGGCTTGCATAAGCTGGCTGCTTACAAAGATGTCCAAGCTGCCTTCCTGCACCCCAAACAGCACCTCAATCCGGTAGCCATTGGTCACCTTGAACTGGCAGGAGCGTCTGGAGGGCAGCGGCGTTAAATGCCAGCTGTGGGACTGCGGCAAAGCTGGCCAGACTGCTCTCACCAGTTGGTAGAACCAGCAGGCAGTTTTCTGCACGTCGAGGTAGGAGTCCGTGCACAGGTGTGAAGGAGGCTGGATTGCTCCTCAGCTCCTCCTCGGCGTGGTGCAGGAAGCACTGCATGTTCCTATCCCGCTGCTCCCTCGTGCAAGTACACTCCTGCTGCACGCAAATGCGCAAGTTTCTCATGCACTCCTGCCTTCCAACGTCCCGCTCCAGGTGGAAGTTGTGGCCTCAGGGAGGAGTCATGGGTACAAGCACCTGGTACACAACATCCTCCTCACGGGGACTCCAGCCTTCAAAGGCACTGCCCACCCCAATGGCTCGTTGCAGCACTGGGTAGAAACTGCTAGCCAAGATGTGTCGGAAGTAAATTCTAAAACCCTTCATCAGCTCAGTTGTCCACATGCATCCTTTCTGCAGGTCCTGTACAGGTCAGTGTATACGCTCCATTACCATTCTTCCCATATTATCGTCATGATCACGGTCTTGGTCCACTTCATTGCCAACATCATTGTTGCTTGCTGCATCTTCATTTCCATTGTCTTCTTCTCCTTCTCCTTCTCCTTCTCCTTGTTCTTCTTCATTTCCAACAGCTTCATTTCCAACAGCTTCGTTTGCATGCACATTTCTGAGTTCCTGTTCATTTGCACCACCAATTTCTTCTTCATCCTCCACTCTCCTCAGGCTCCTTGTCCTCCAGATAAACCAGAGGCCTGAGACAAAGAGCAGGAGACCAGCAACAGCCCAGAGCTGCCAGTGCTGCAGGGCACAGCAGAGCAGGTCTCCCCAGACACAGACACCCTGCTTCAGGGCCAGCTGCTCTACCTCCTGCTCCAGCCGAAGCTTCTCCTCTTCCTGGAACTTCCTCTTCCTGGAACTTGGCATGCGCCTCCATTCACAGACGGGTCACCTCCTCCAAGCCATCACCCATGGGCTGTGGGTACTGGACTACACTTTGCAAGAGCAAGAACCGCAATACCCAGGTATCCATGGTCTGCAGGAGGATGGAGAGAAGGCCTTGAGTGGTGCTGGGAGGGAGGCAGCTGGCACTAGGGGCACAGGTACGGCAATCCCAGGCATAAGGGATGGGAAGCACAGGGCCCCAGACAGCTGGCAAGCAGTGAAGCCTGTCCCACTGCCCAAGCAGCACCAGCAGTAGCAGCAGCAGCAGCAGCAGCAGCATGGTGCCCTTCCAAAGGGTCTGCCATGAGTGGCTGTCCCTGCCTGCAGGGGGAAAACCCAGCTCAGCATGCAGCGATTCTGCCTCTGCCCTTGTCCCCAGCCCAGCCTCCCCGCCACGTGCGCACTCACCGCTTGCCCAAGAAATACAGGGCCAGCGTTACCTGCTGGAGCCTTTTATAGCTTCCCCCATTGTGACAGGTGTCATGGTACACCACAGCCAGGCCAGCCCCACCCTTTGTCCCCACCACAGCTCAGCCAGTCAGAGTGGCCCTGGTGTGCTGCTTAGGCAGCCACAGACTGAATGTCCTTTAAAGAATTCTCTTGGTCTTTCTTTTGTCTACCTAGTCAGTAGCCATCCACTGGCAGTCTCATGGATACCCATGTTGAAAGGACCTTTAAGGGTTTTGAATTCTCTGCTTTGAATCCATGCTGTGCTACTGTTCAGTCTCTGAGTCATCAAGGCTGAAAATGTCCCTGAAGGTCATACAGTCCAACTGCAAACTTACCACTGCCTACTCCACCAGTCAGCTGAGTCCCCAAATGCCACGTCCACATGACTTTGCCATCTCTCTGAGGGTGGGGACACAGCTATTTCCCTGGGCAGCTTGTTCCTGAGCTTGATAGCCTATTTGTTGAAAGAATCCAATCTAAATCTCCTATGGTACAACTTGATTTAATTTCTTCTGGTCATGTTGTTTGTTCCCTGGGAGAATAGAATGACCCCCATCTGGCCACAGTCTCCTTTCAGGGAGCTGTAGAGAGCTGTACGCTTTCCCCTGAGGTGCATTTTCTCTGTGCTGAATCCCACACCTCCCTCAGCCCTTCTTCTTCACACTTGTGCTCCAGACCATTTCCCAGCTCCATTTCTCTTCTGTGCACACACTCAAGCACCTCTATGGCTTTCTTGTCGTCAAGGGGCCAAAACTGAATGCAGGATTTGAGGTACAGCCTCATCAGGCCCCTGTGGGGGAGGACAATCACTGCCTTGTTCCTGCTGGCCACACTGCTTCTGACAGAGGCTGGGATGCCAATGGCTCCTTGGCCACTTGGGTACACTGGGTACACTTGGCCACAGGGTACACTGCCTTCCATCAACCAGCACCTCCAGGGCCATTTCCTTCTTGGCTTTCCAGCCACTCCTCCCCCAGCCCCTAGCACTGCATGGGGTGGATGTGGCCAAAGTGCAGGACCCAGCATTTTGCCTTCTGCTACCTCCCACAGATGGATTTGACCTATCAATTACACCAGCCCAGATCCCTGACTAGAGCCTTCCTGCCCTCAGGCAGATCAACACTCCTGCCCTACTCATTTTTATTTAGATTTAACTCCATTTCATGACTTTCTCTCCAAACCTTCTCCCCATGTGCCAGGATGTTTGTGTGCATTTTGCTGACCTGCAAGGCCAGACTGTGAAGATGTGATCCCTGCGTTCAAGAAATGCCCTCTTGCTCTGGGGCCCTCCATGGCACTGGCAGCACAAGTGAGAGCCCTTCCTTGGCCTTGACCTTCAGCAAGGCCCCAGTTTGGGCAAAGCCTGAGTTCCCTACGGGGTCAAAAACAAATGAAGGGACATGAGAAGAGGGAGCTAGGTTAATGTGTGCTGGGGCTTCTGTTGTGGTTCAATCTTGGATACCTTTGAGTGACACTTTCCTAGAGAGAATCATTAATCCCACACTGAACTCTCAGGGTTTTTATCACTCACGGTTGCCATCCAGCTGCCTCCCAGCAAAATAGCAGCAGCAACAAAGTCTGTCTCTGGGACCATCCATAAAATGCTGGACACTGTCCTCTTCTCAGTGCATAGTCAAGGTGGGTCAAAGAAAGTAACCTCATTATGCATTTCCCTCTCAAAAGACTACTTCATTTTAAGATGCCTTTGCCGAATTTAATAAACTACAGTTTAGCAGAAGGAAGGAATATCAGTCCTGACATCATTTTGATATCATGGCAAAATGTTCAGGAAACACAGTCAGACATCCTTGTATTAAGTGCAGTGGAAATATTCCTATAGGATATGAATTGAAACAGAAACAACAACAACAACAACCACCAAAAAAACCGAAACAACCCTATCCTGTTTTGGCAACAGCTGGTTCTTATGGTTAAATGATTTTTTTAACTACATTGTTGGTTCCTGGAAGAAACACTGTTGAACACAGGGCCCAGCTCAAGGCTGGCAGTACATTTAGGAATCTTTAAATAGGTGGATTTAACTGGATGTTGGGGGTTGCATGTTTTTTTTTTTTCGTTTCTTAGCTGTTAGAATTTTTCCCATTTAGCTGAGAGAGAAAGCCTTGATGGCTGGGACATCATCGGTACTTTAAAAGACAAAAGGATCGGCTGAGCCCCGGGGGCAGTGGGGAGGGAGCAGTTTTTGGTTTTGGGTCCTTCTGGGAGGGCAACACAGACACTCTCGGAGCTGTTTCTGCTGGGGGAAGAGGTTTTTGCTATCGTCCAAACGGAGCGGCTGTTCCTTCTGCTTCNAATAGAATTCAAAACTCTTGCAGCTGAATCTTCTCTGTCCTTCATCTTTTAGAATGTAAAGTGGCAGAGCATTTTCCAGTAGAAGGAAGATATGTGGGGAAACAATAATAGCGGACACTCTTGCCTTATGACTAGACACAGGTCTAAAAAATGTTAATTCTTTTCAAGCCACCTTTTGCTGACCAAAAGCACAAATTGGTGGAAAAATTTTAGAGTAGGTAACAGCATCTTAGGCGTTTTACAGAGCTGGAAAGAACACACAACCAGCCAGTGTGGGACAGCCCTGTCCTATGTTTGTGGTGACATACTCAGTTGAAGGCATAGGCTGTTCCCTTCCTGATGATATATTAGCAGTGCCATAGGCCAGGTTTCACCCACCTGGAGGATGTACACCAGACAGGAACTGCTTGGGTTTCTGTGGTATCACCAAGACCTTTCCATGCACATCTCCAGGGCTCAACTCCAGCACCTGAGCTTCACCCTATGCCCAGTAAGGAGAGCAATATAACTGAGTCCTTCCGTCAAATTATTTTCTGTAGCATTACACAAGGATTGTCACTCAAAAATAAAGGCAGAAATTCTCAGGTAGTCCTCATGTCTTCTCAACATGTTCTAGCACCTATATTGGCATGTTATTATCAGCCAGGATGAGAGCAGAGGGACAGAACCCCTTGTTCCAGTGACACCACAGCACCTGGGGTTATAACACTTGGAGGGAGGGATGGTTCCTCCTTAAAATTACAGACAGAGGCATGAAGAAGGCACGTGCTTCTCTTCAGCCCCACAAAAGCTCCAGGAGAAGTTCACAAGAGCAGCAATGCCAGAGATGCCTCTTACACATCTCCACTTTTCTCTCTTCCCCTGCCCCAGCCTCCCCAGAGCTCCAGAGTGGGAATGACAAGGCAAAGCCATGAAAAATTTAAAGATCTGCAGCCAGATTCTGCATCTTAGTGTATTTATTGACATGGTGCAGCTTTAAGTGCAAAGTTTAAATGGGGGCGGGGGGAAGCCCAGAAGAAAGAGGTACATACAACTAACTGATAATGGCATTAGAATCTGAGTGGGAAAGAAAGGTTAGCAGCTCCACACCTCATTTTTTTTTCTTTCTTTGTTTAAATAGTAAGACAGTGGAGAGCCCTTTGAAAGAAGATAAGCCTGGATATTTCTATTAGGAATTATAGAAAGCACAACCTTAATGGTATTATTTTTCTAGACCCATTATCTGAGATTTGCTCTCTCCCTTGTTTGAGGCAAACACTGAAGAATTAAAAAATACAATCACCCCTTTAAAGTCTGGGTTTTGGCTATTTTTTTCTCCAAGGGAATACAAAGGTACCACTATCACCATGGCTCTTCCTATGATAATAATCAGGGATATATTCAGACACTGGAATCTGGAAAATAATGAAGAAGTCTGGAAGTTTGATCACTGTATAAAGAAAAAAACCTCCTTAAATTTATCTCATGTCCCAGTGCACAGCCACCCCATCACTTCCAGGCAGGAGATTCTACCCAAGCAGAGCCATCCTCCGAGTGTCTAGCACAGAGTAGCACTGTCAGAGGTGCTGGTTTTCATCACTGCTTCTTTCTTTCCGTTTTCAAATTAAAGGATATCTCTGCCTTGATTTGTAATCACAGAGAAATGCAGTTTTGCAACTAACTGTAGTCTTTCTGGCAAACCCCCAACCTCATGGAAAGTTCTTTAATTCAGCATGTGTTTGTTCAGATTTTCACTTCTCATATCATAAAATGGTTCCTGAAATGTCTCATGTACTGGATTATTCACCATTTAGTTATTATGTTCATTTGGGCACCTCCAAAAGGAGTTTTATACAGATTTTCTCATGCTGGAAGGCAGTTGAGTACACACACACCCCCTCCATACAAATTGTCAGAAACTACAGGGAGCTGAGAAACAGCATTATAAAATTAAAAGTAATAGGGCCTAAAAAAATCCTGAAAAACACGTTATGTAGCAGCATCTCCCCAGAGTCCCCTTTGCTCTGCAGCAGCAGTGCCTACCCCTGCCAGGCATATATAGTGTGATGTTTTCCTGTGGAGACCACCCTTGGCCACCTCTGCTTCCAGCACATGGCATGAGGAGCACCTCACCCTGGCTTTCCTTGCTATGAAATCAATCTAGTTTGAAAAGTACCTTTTTTAAAATAATAAATAATCTTCATTAGAAGGCAACAAACTAAAACAAGCATTTGAATGCATCCTCACAGAAAGATAAATATTAAATTAAACTCACAGCAATTGGATTACTAGAGCTGTCAAATCACAGAAAGAATAATTTCAGAGAGGAGCATACCTCCAGCTATTAGTTAATTTTCCAATACATTAAGTCAGGCTATTTGCTTATGGATTTTGCCATGTCTGATTACCAATCAGTTAAAAACCAAACCCCTTGCTTGGAAAATACTGGTTATCCACAGCCATTTCTGCAAAGATAATGCAAGCAGGATTTCCATAATCTGCTTACTTCAGCTCCCCGATAGACAATTAATTCTTAAATCATTCATGATGGATTTGCTTTCGTGCTTGGATGAGAGGAAATCAGAGATATTGGAAAGTAATACAGAAATATCCTCGTTCATGGTCCAATACTCTTTGCTACATGCAAATATGTCTAAGTATATGGAGAGACTGCCGCTGAACAGGCAACTAAATTACCTGCAGCTAATCCAAAACAGTTTATGAACAAAACCAGAGTGAGCATTTCATGCTGATACTAGGATTGCAAAGGCATGTTTCTCGACTGGGCTGGCTCCAAGCCAGCAACAAATGGATTTTCTGGAGCCATCAAGTTTGTGATAGATTTTGTTCCAGAGGAAAGTTGTGAGGAGAGGGAGATGGGATCACCTCCCAGATCCATGTCCGTGCTTCTCCCTGTAACAGGTCAGCACCCAGGTGGCCACACTCCTCCCACCCTGCCTTCCATTTGAGTCCCATGGGTGGAGTCTGTCACTCTTACAATCACTCTGTGATGATCCTGCTTGGTCTAGGAGCAGCTCTGGAAGGCATCCATGCAGCATCCACACAACGGCAGACTATGTATTTTGAAAAGGATTTTCCAACCTGCTCTAATTTGGTTTAACTCCCACTGAATTCACAGCTAAGTCAGTGGTGGGAGTCTTGAAAAAAACACCCACGGGCCAGAGAAAGCACCATTTTTGGACAGTATCACTGTCTCCTCTGGATAGAGAAGGTAGGAGGGAAGGCATTGCCTTCCTGGCACACATTCCACCTCTCCTCGCACACAGTCACCTCTGGGAGACCTTAATTCTTCTGTCCTTGGAGCTGTGTCGTCACTTCCACCCGTGTATTACCACCAGTATTGGCAGCATTTTGTACCCAGTTTTGTAGGAATACCCTCACAAGGAACAAGGCAGTGAGAAGCCAGAGAACAGAGAATTTTCCAGCATGCTCAGAGAGGTTGTTTGCTGATAGATTTTGATACACTTGATTACCAAGCCATTAAAATACCTCTTTGGAAGTACTGTCTTCCTGCCAGCATTTCCCCAGTGGGTATTGTCCTGACCATTTATGTGACAGCTTATATTCAGCTGGGCTCCAGCAAAGATTCAGGCCACCTGTCTCAGGCTCTGCACTCAGGCTTCTGCACCAGCAGAAGCAGCACAAGCTGAGACCTCAGAGCTGGCATTATGAAGCACACCACGCTCAGCCTTTTGGTCACTGAGTCCTTTTTCTCTAAGGTACACAGACCTGATCTATCAGGATTGTGTTTTCTTGCCTGTGTTACTCTATCCTTCTGTTGTCAGCATCTTCTTGGAAGGTAAGACAAAGAGAACTGTGAGGCTGTTGAGAAAATATAAACCTTCTCTGTGCACCCTCCAGCTGTCCCTCCAGAACCAGACAAGTTTCTTCCTCCTCCAGGCTTCCTCTGACTACTTGCTCTCCTCCTCCAGTTAAAACTCAAATTCATTTCCCTCCTTGCCCTGCCACAACTCACAACTGTCATGGAGTATTTGCTGCTCCTCTTCCTAGGTCACCTCCTCAGAGATACTACCACATCTCCTTACCCATGGAGCTGGAGGCTCTGGGCAGGTTTTACTCTCCTCAGGAGACTGCAAATGACAGTGAAAAAAGAAGTACAGAAAATGATAGTCCCCTCACCCCTCTGGGGGCTCTGGCAGTTCCACTGCTGAGAACAAGACAGGCTGAGCAATAGAAAACTGACAAACCTCGATTAATAATAAAGTCATAATAAAACCGTGCCAGCTGGCAACAACATCGTCTGTCAGCAGGACTGGATTTGTGCGGAGGAAGCCTGCTGTCGTCTGGGTCTGGAAGAATGCAGAGCCCTGCAGGAACTGTGGAGAGTGAGGACATCCCCCACCCTCGTCTTTGTCAACAAAAGTCCCACCCTGCACCTACAGACCAGTCACAACACCTGACACACTGCTGGCCATGCTGGCCACCCATTTGGGCAAGGCTGGATTAATGGTCTGCAGAAGGAAAAAGACTAGGTTTTAGGGCTTACATTGAAGAACTCACTGGTCTAACCAACTTACTGACTCCCATCCTGAGCTGGGCACAGATGGATTCACAGAAGACACACCTCAGAAAAGGGATTTCACATTCAACATGTGCAACAAGGCACTGACACGTAAAACATGCACAGTGATTCCCAGCTACAGATATGATATTTATTAGAGAAAAAGGCTAATTTAAAGACATGGCCATGCCTTGGGATCACATACAAGCACAGTCTGCAGGACATTATGCTCCTCAGGTATCACCTGTAAACACTGTCTCAAGGCCAGGTCTTTGGGGTGCTCAATGCATCAGCTCAGCTAAATAACAAGGAGGTGACTGGGCAGTAGTTTCACACTGCCACACATCTGATAAAGCTAAAAGAGCATTGCAATAGGCAGTCGCTTGGGTGTAAAACTTTGCCTGCTGAGCATGACAGACCAGTCCAGGTGGGACAGCTCAGCGGGGTAATTTTGCCTACAAAAGTTACACATTTACACTACAATGTTTTCAATAACCTGCTTCAAAGAAGAGAAAAATATGCAATGACTTACCTAAAGTGACCTGAAAAATCCAGTTATTCCAACCAACGTTTCACAAGATGGTCATCCTTAATATGATCAAGCTGGTAGCTTTATCAGTACTTCATGTTCGTGTGTGCATACTTCATCAGTACATTCCTGTTTGTGTATGATCACTTTATTGAACCTCGTGATAACTGGTACTACAATGAATAGCCTATTCTGTGTAGATGTTAAAAGTTTGCAGGATCTCTTTTTGGTTTTTTTGCAATAAAGCATGAAACCTTTTTTTCCTGATCCTAAAATAAAGGGAGGAATTATTTCAAACGGCATATTAAATGAAAATGAAAAAAAAATGTTGTACCAGCTGGAAGGAGATTGTGGCTTTGGAATATGAATCAATTTTCTGGATTTTATTTTCTACTCACACACTGGAGCTGCCTTTTCCCACCTCCGCTGAAGAGAACAAGTAGGGACACAACTTCTACTTGATTTTTTTTTATTATTTAAAAAACTTTTGGTATAGCAGATGACACAAAATGTGTTAGCTGCCCACTTCTGCAGAGATGCACAGTGAACTTTGGTAACACACAGTGAGCTGAATTAAATTGTCTGCCAAAAGCAAGCAAACTTTTCTAGACAATCTGTTATTTGACACACTCCAACCAGTAAAGCCTGTTGGACCATCTGCTCTGCTTAAAGTCCAGGATACGTGTTTTACATGGTTCTAAACTTAGCAGTGAGCCAGAGTCAACATTTCCACAGTGGGGATCCCCTACCAGAAATTCTGTCAACAGCTCTTGCCCTTATGACTTCGTGTCCGAGATCCAGGAAAATACCTTTCCCCAGCCTATTTCCACCTGTTCACTGCACACCTGACACACCCAAGAGAAGCTACACTGCTGCACACACAATTCCTACCCATGGGCATCCAGAAATCTCCTATACAACCATAAAAAAAACCCCAGGATACAACAACTGCGCCAGAGGAGGCTGTCCTGTTGGAGTTTTTAAACACTCCAAAAATTTCAAATCCTCCCTCCCTTCAACATTTTCCTCCAAAAAGGAAATACAGCCAGGAAAACAGGAAAACACAGACAGACACATATATCCCAGCTGCCTTGCATCAAAAGGTGAAAGGGGGAAGGAAAATTAGCTCATTACTGGATCTGGCTGAACTTCTGCATCCCTAACACACTGGCTCAGTCAAAATGTTATCTGCTATCTTTGATATTTTTTTAATGTTGGAGGAAGGATAAAGAAATTCTTCTTGCACCACTGAGAAACATTTTAAATTATACACAGCAGCCAGCTGGTGTTTCCAGAGATCTTACACAGCTTTTTTGCATTTCAAATACAGGTTCTATACCAAATACCTTCCCAGTGACACCCTGGTAGCTCTGGCATAGAGAAGGGAAGTACCTGTTCAACCACCTTTGTTAGCAGCACAAGGAGGGCACAAAAGAGAGGAAAATTGGGGTAGACAATGAGTCAGAATGCCAAAGTACTAAAGTACATAGGAAGAAGCAACATAGAAAAATCAGATGCTAGAATGAGGCTGTAAATTTTATTAATTTCTTCCATAATTTTAGTCAATATGTCTGTAGAATTGTCTGGGTGTTTTCCCTCTCGTTGGGCCCAGGGTGCGATCCCAGCTAGCTCAGGACCCCAGGTTTAACAGCCCCAACAAGGACAAAGACAAAAGACAAGAAGTGCTCTCTCTCTCAGGACCAGCAGTCCCACAGTTTATTGTAGAACAACTCCCGTGGTGTCCTGGAGAAAAGGAGGAGAGAGAGAGCCAGGGGGTCCAGGTCCTTTGGGATAAACCCAGGGAGAGGGGGTGGG